>JAOXNJ010041102.1:0-12942 GCA_028566655.1 Metis holothuriae
TGTGAACATGAAAAGTAAACTCATGAGGAAGTGCAATCACGAATAGGAGAAAAGCAAACGATTCTTTATTCAATCCTAGAGGTCTGGTAGTTGGTGGTATCTCACTCGACCATAAGAATCCTGAATGAATATTCGATACACTGAACACCTGTAGAAAAGAACCAAAACCGCCCCCTCCATCCACTTAGACCCGAGATTTTTGGAAAGAATCCGTCTTCTTTCGCTGCAGGATTGACTGTCAACACTACAATGCAGGGAAAAATGCGCGTAATTACTACTGTCTCATCAAAAATGAACCTTTAAAGTGGATGTCAATGTTTCTTGTTCACAATATACTTGCTTTTCATTCGTGCAAAGCAACTGCCTTGTTTTAGACTCGAACTACGTTGTACAAGACTGATCACGCAAATAATTCGCAACTCTTAGGCACAAATGTCAAGTGCATGGCGGTCATTCAGGAGCATAAGTCAATCCTTGGGAGAAACAATTGCTCATATTTACAAGGGCCTAGAGGAAATTTGCGAGAGTACTGCAAAAACAAGTGTTTTTTGCAAATTGCAGTGCAATCACTCAAAGGTTTTGAGAGCCGAAGCACATTTTTGTTTGCTTTGAGACCTCATTTTGCTTGGGGCCATTGCAGCAAATTGCGCAAAATAGGCGGATTGGAGATCGATGTTTTCAGTCGATCCGTCAGAGTCACGTGTCGTCGTCGTTGAGCGTGACGGCGGCCAGCAAGACGGTGATGTCGTCCTCCTTGCCGCCGGAGGCCGCGAAGCCGTGGCGCCTGGCCTGCTTGGCGAAGGGCGACAAGTAGCTGGGGTCCTGACTGAGCTTCCTGGCCATCAGCGCGAGACTGTTGGCGCACGTCTGCAGCCGCGTGGCCAGCGTCTCGACGGAGCTGTCGGCCATCTTGGAGGCGATCTCGTCCAGCAGCAGACACTCGGGCACGTTGTCGAAGATGCCGTCGGTGGCAAGGAGAATGACGTCGCCGTGCTCCACGCTGAAGACGTAGCGGTCGGCGGACTCAGGCTTGTCCATCAACACCTCCTTGTCCAGGTGCTCCGGCGGCAGGGCCAGCTGGAAGGGCGTGTTAAAGAAGTGCGTCTGCTCCTGCGAGCGGTGAACCACGCGGTCGCCGCGCACCACCACGAAGCCGCTGTCCCCCAGGTTGGCCGTGTACAACTTGAGGTCGGAGTGAGACAGCATCATCACACACGCCGTCGACGAGCCGATCAGCTGCGGGTCCTGACGCATGCGGTGCAGACTCGAAGCCAACAATCGCGTCGGCTCGTCTCGTCTAAAACAACAAATTCTTGCGTTTAAAATTCGTTTGATCAAAACGTCATTGTAACAAAAAATGTAGAGCAAAATGCGCTTTACACTTTTTATTAAAGACAATTTTCGATAGAAAAGTTATGGCCAAGTGCCTGAAGTGTCCGCGTTTGACAAACGCCTCGCAGGTGCGCATGAGTCTGGAGGAGAATCTGCCGGGGTCGACGCCGTGTTGGCGCCACCCGCCCACGCCGTCGGCCACGCCGATCACGTCGGCCGAGTTGTCGTCGCTGTTCACACTCTCCTCGTCGTCCGAGCTCTCCCACAGGCTCTCGTTGTTGTTCAGGTCCGCGCCAGGCGATCCCCACCGACCACTCGCACACCTAATCTTGTTCCTACACAATCAAAGGACGAGAATCCAGTGCCAATCAAATAAAGATCAATTGACTGATTGATTGATTGAGTTTTACCTGAGTTTGAGCACGGACGTCTCGATGTGCTCGTTGTTGTGCTTGGCCCTGTTGACGATGGTGGCCTGGTAGAGCTCGTCGATGTCGCTGTTGCCGTTGCCCCAGTCGTCGATGTGCGTGGCCACGAAGTAGGCGTCCTCGCCGATCTGGCCGCGGATGATGGCGTCCACGTTGTAGCCCGTCTTCTGCTTGGGGAAGCCCGACACCGCCGTGACCAGCTTGGACTCGCGCACGCGCTCCTTCGAGGACGCGAAGCTCCGCGAAACCAGCAAACTGCGCAAACAACCCAATCCGGCCTGCATAATTGATTACGTAATCACCTAATTAACGCTCATTAAGGCAGTCATCTTTAATCAAGGTCGTTTTATTATTTTACTCAAAGAAGCTTCATTAAACAAGTATTGTATGGTGCTTGTGCACTTCGCGTCAGCTGCAAGTAGGAAAGCTGGCTTTTTAGTGTTACTATAATAACACCTTAATGTTGTTCGAGTCGAGTCAAGCCCTCTTTTTGTCTTTCAATAAAAATAAAGTGAAATTTTGATGAAAAAAGACAAAAAAGAGGGAATTGAGCCATAAATGTCCTTGCTCTTTATTTTGAGCTCTCTTTTTTTGTTGTAAAATTAAGGAGTGACAAAGAAAAAGAGAGTAAAGAAGGACAAAGAGAATGTTTTTACACATTTGTATGGGACCAGTTTTTGGCTCGAGTCAGATTTAACACTATTTATTCGTTGTGCTTCTTGCACGTACTCGTTATGTAATCGTTATGTCACGTGCCCCAAGGAATGCTTTATAGCAGATCCTTCATTATTTACTGCATCGACTGTATAAATGAACATTGGAATTGATTAATGTTTCCACTAAGAATGTGCTATTAATAGCTTTGTTTTGGACTCACTTTATTACATACACAATCTTTTATTAGTGCATTCCAATATGAATGTGAGGGAATATTAAAAATTTTTCATTGTACCTACTTGAACCTTAGTAAAAGGTAGAATTAAAGGAATAGGGGATGAAAATGTGTGATCAATAAATGTTACGAATAACATATTGTAATTTGTCTGTATCATAGATTCCTTGATTTCCTTAAAAAACGACCAAGAAACTACTTGATAAACATGTCCAACAAGTAATAGCTTTATTGCACTACATTTTCAATTACTCCAATTAAACTATTTTGGGTTTATTAATTTAATAAATTATTAAACCCAAAATAGTTTAATATACAAATTGTTATTAATTTTTTTTTTCAAAATATGCAGAATGGTGCAGGAATTGTGGCTGAAGACGCAGAGCGACCTCCAACGCATCCTCAGTCAGGAGACGCACGCCACCAACGCCAAGCCCGAAAAAGTACAACATTTTGTCAAAATTTACAGAAATGTTTCAAATTTTCAATAAATTGTTTTTATATTTTTTCGAAAAGGATCGAATAATGGCCTCGAAAATGATCTCCAGACTCTACATGTGTTATGTGAGAGCCCTAAGAGCCTTTGAGACCTTATACGAGCACTGCGTGCATCCCCAGAAGCGTCTTTTGATGCGGAAGACTTTAATAGCAATCATCATCAGGATCCTCGAACTAAAGGTGAAAAAACGGAATTTCTATTTAAATTCAATGTGTTATTACTCAACATTTTGATTAATAGCAAGAAATGGTGGCTTTGGAGTGCCTCGAGTTCAGCTTTATCAGTAGTCAAGTGTTGCTGGAGCTGCGCATGACTCCGCACGAGGCCGAGCTGGTTGTGCCGAGCTTCTTCAGGGACGACGACCTCGAGGAGAACGCGAGATTCAGGGCCATCTTGGACAGAACCATCGAGAAAATCAGGAGAGAAGAAATCAAGGTACTATCAATCAATCAATCAATCAATCAATTAATATCATTTTTGATAGGAGGAGGAGACGCCGTGTCTTCAGCCCTTCGAGGCAGCCTTGTTGCTTCAGAATCACGAGCGAGCACGTCAGGCTCGACTTAGAGCGAGATTGATGCGGGATATAAGAAGACAAGAGGCGCTGGAGAAGGCCAAGAGCGTCACGCACGAGGCCGTCTCCACGGCTATCGCCGCCACCAAGTAGAACCTTGTCACCGTCCGCTGTCCCTATCAACCTTGATTTTTGCTCGATTTTAACGAAATTTTCGATATTTTACAAATTTTTGTGCATTTCTTTAGAATACAGACGCTTTGGAAGGGTGCCTTGACAAGGCGTCAGACGCGGATTCGGCGTCAGCAGGAATTCGTTTTTATTGGCATGGTGGCTCCGAGTGAACAATTCTCGAGGGAATATCGCGATCAGCTGGGAGATGTGCGCGAACATCGACGAGTTTTGCAAAAAGAGTTTCAAGATGAGTTCGAAAAGGCCTTGGTTAATATCAAGGACGAGATCAGGGAAACAGAGGGGCAGGAAATGGCAGAGGACATGAAGAGTACCATCAGAAATTGGATAAATAAAGAGAGGTTAATAGTACAAATGTAACCATTTTTTAACATTTTTTAACTAAACATATTGATTTATAAGGAACTTTTCAAATAATTGGTAGAGAAGAGGCAGGGGGGCGCTTCCCTGACTATCCTTCAGACGACGAGGGCGGATCCAAGGCCATATTCACGGATAAAACCAAGGGAGATGTCAGTATAACGAAAGGCAATACAACAAGCAGTAATGCTGCATCGGCCACTAAGAAAAAGTAAGCAAAAAATATTTTATCACTGATTTTTAAGTAATAAAATCAAAAATATTCAGACCAAGACGAAGTATAGACGCATCTATGGATCGTAATAGAAGAAGCGAGGGCGCGGATGAGGAATCGGGCTTCGTATTGAGAAGTAGCGATACTGTGCGACAACTGATGACTTCGCACAGACACTTTGAGAGTAATCAATCAATCATCTTTTAATAGTCAACTGTGTTTAGTCAAAGTTGATTGATTGATTGATTGGTTTTTGAGGGGAATGGCGTCATCGCGACGAGCGTCTGAACCCCGAGCAGCGGTTCGAGCGCGCGCTGGTGATGAGGGAGAAGCGCAGAGAGGTCAGCGACGAGGTGCGACTCCAGGTCGACGCACTCATGAGAGACGAATTGGATCGACTCAAAATGGTTGAAAATTTATCGAAATGTTTCAAAATTTCTCAAAATTTTGACCAAAAATGATCGAAATTCGCTGACTAAAGGCGTCGGAGCGGGACCGCGGGAAGAGGGGCAAACCTTCTAAGAAGCGGAAGAGGGGCAAGAAGAAGGGGACGAAGAAGGTGAAGAAGAGGAGAGAGAAGGATTTGACGCCTGACAGAAGCACTGAGTCGCTTTTCGAGGAACTTGTGGCCAACAACATCATCAAGAAGGTGGAGGAGAAACGATTAAGCGATTTTATTGGTAATTCCAATCTGGCAGCCGATCTCAACGCCAACGATCTCTTGGGACCCACGCCATCTGGGGGAGACATCAGGAGACTCATCACCGAACTCTGCATCCTACCTCTAGGCAAATTGAATGATTGATTGATTCATGACTTGGTTGATTGATTGATTGATTTTTTTAAGGAACGCAGGTTCGGTGGAGTTGCACGAGCGCAGTCCCTTGCTCAAGTCCTTGTTGCTGGCGGCCCCCTCTGGCATGGGCAAGACGTTGTTGGTGCAGATCATCTGCGGCGAATTGGGGGCCACATTCTTCGACCTGTCTGCATCCAACATAGCAGGAAAATATCCAGGGAAATCGGGTCTGAACATGTTGCTTCATCTGGTGCTCAAAGTGGCCAGATTGAGGCAACCCTCGGTGATTTACGTGGACAGGGCGGAAAAGACGTTTCTGAAGAAGGTGGCCAAGACGGACAAGACGGATCCCAAGCGACTGAAGAAGGAGTTGCCCAAATTGGTCAGAGCAATCAATCCGGAGGACAGAATCATCCTTATTGGAGAATCAAACAGACCCTGGGAATGCGAGCAAAAGGTTATTTAACAATTTAAGAGATAATTACTTTAATTTTAGCTCTTAATTACCCTTAATTTTGATGATGTCCAATATGATCATTGTTGTGGAGAGGAGGATGGGTTGGAGGCGAGCTGCTGGTGGTAGAAGGCGCGCACCGCCATCAACGAGTAGATGTAGATGGCTTCGTTTTTAACAAGAAGTCATTAATGATTGCAATTATTATGAGTAATTAAAGGTTAATTAGAGCTCATAAAATAACCTTACTTAAGTACCTAAGGAAAGATAGGCGATGAACGTTGTTAGGGCGGTCCACGAATCGAATTTGAAGAGCTTTTCGTCGGGATATTGCGCACTCAAGTGAATGAGAGTCGTAAAGTAGAATGCCAACCAGACAGTGATAGCGATTTGAATGGCCTTCAAGCCCATCCAACCCTCGATACTGTGCTGATCCCTTTTCTTAAGGCCACTCAATAACAACAGTCCAGAGAAAAAGTTGAGCAGAGCCGCAAAAATCTGCACCAAATTGGCCAACATGAGGGCAGGGAAGGCTGAAACGACGCTCAAGAGTAATTCGAGGCCGCCTATCAATGTGCAGCCGCTCTCCAAACTCATGCATATGCAAACTTTTTGCATGGCTTTTCGCAATAAAAGAGATAAATTTTGCAAAAGATGCTCCCTTGGGACCTTTGCACTGGCGTCATGGACGATCACAGGGACACTGGAGCAATGATCAACTAGTTTGGCGATAATTAACTATACATAACACTTGTGTATCTGGCAGTCTTTCTGAGTGTAAACACATGTGCACTACATATTCGATAATATGATATACATGGGCTGGGGAAATGGCCTTGGGCACAATGTTTGCTTTGGACCTCTGCCTCAATGCCCACTTTACATTTATGCTTTTACACTTATGCATATACGAATATAGGTATAGACGAATAAAATGAACTTTTGGTCCACTGTGTAGGTAAATGAACTATAGAATATTCTGGTCAAAAAGAGGCTTTCAAAATTCTTTTTTTCTCAAAGATTCATACTCTCGCTTTAATTAGGGTCTGAGTCAGACGTATCAGAAGCTGCTGTACTTGCCCCCGGCCGCCTACATCTACCGCGAGTCGCTGTGGCGCGAATTAATGGCGAATCGCGGCGGCCACGTGCGCCGCTGGTCCCACTGGGGCCCCAACTTCGACCTGGCCAACTTGGCGCGCGTCTCCGACTCCTTCTCCAACGCCGCCATCGCCAAATCAGTCGAGAGCGTGCTCACAGAGCGAAGGTTGAGTCAGCAGACAGTGCGGCCTCTGAACAACAACGAGTTCGTGGCGGCCTTGTGCAGGGAGGAGGTGATCCACAGGGAGGAGCAGGAGGCCTTCGAGGCGTGGGTGGCCAGGACCAACTTGGGCAGGAGGAGGAGCAGGACGGTCAGGGGCGACGACGAGGAGGGCGGCAGGAAGGAGCGCAGGAAGACAGGGAGAAGAGGGATCAAGAAGAAATGAAATAAGACGATATTCAAGTAAAAAACAATCCGCTGTTATCATCGAGACACTTAATGACTGATTTACATTACCGTGCCCGTGGCCCCAAATCAAACTTTACCTATCACATTCATTCACATGATCTCATTAGATTTCCCTATAATATATTATTCACTTTAAAACCTCCAAAACAATCAAAAAAGGTCTTTAAATGCTTTTAGTCTACAATTCCTTCTCGACCATATGGAAGACTTGGTTATCCTCACCCACTCGTTTGTCGTGACTGAGGCCAGAGTCGGGTCTGGGTCCCCACTTCTTAGTCGGCTGCAACATGGGTCCAGGCTTGAAAAGCGCCCAATCGTCTCCCCTGGAAGCAGTTTTGAGCAGCTCGTGAATGGTGAAGGCGAATGTGACCGTGATCGAGAGCGTTTCGATTATCCACGCCAAGATTTGGAAGGCAGCTGGATATTCGTATCCGTAGAGACTCTGGCTCTTGATATTGCTGTAGGAGAGAATGGAGACGACAATGATGACCGAGGGGGCCACAAAGGACCAACAGAGCTTCCAGTAGGCTCTGAAGCAGTGGGGCATCCTGATCTCCATGTCCCTGAGGTGATCAATGACCTTGTCGGCGCCATAGAACCAGCTGAGACAAATGAGCTCGAGGAAGGCCAGCAGCAGGATGGAGTTGGCACTGCGCGAGTCCATCAAGTCCAGCAGCAAGTAGCCCGAGTCGAAGATCATCGGGAAACCTAACAAGAAGGCTGTGAAACAGCTGATTATCACTACAAGGGCTCTGTGTCTCTGGGCGGCCTTGAACTGGTCGCAGACGGCGGAGATGACGGTCTCCCACATGCCGCAGACGGAGGAGATGGCGAGGAGACAGAGCATGAAGAAGAAGAGGAAGGAGAAGACATAGGGGGCAAAGGTCATCAGGGAAACGGCCTCGGGATAAACAATGAAGGCTAGACCGGGTCCAGTGGCAACGACATCCTCGAGGCCGACGCCCTTGACGTGGGCCATGTAGCCCAGAATCCCGAAGACGACGGTGCCGGCGTAAATGGAGGTCAGGGAGTTGCCCAGGCCGATCATGAGCGCGTCCCTGAACACGTTGGCCCTGAAGTCGTTGAAGGAGGAGAGCAGCAGCTGATTGCCCAGGCCGACTCCGAGCGAGTAGAAGATTTGAGAGGCGGCCGCGGACCAGACGCTGATGTCGAGCAGCTTCTGGATGTCCTTGGGCACCAGGTAAAAGCTGATGCCCTCCACGAATCCCTCCAGAGTGGCGGCATAAATGAGCAAGATGGTTAAGACGACATAGGGGAAGAGCGTTGTGAAGTAGACCACTTTGCCGTAGGACTGAATGCCCTTGATCAGCGACAGACAGACCAAGGTCCAACAGAGCAGCAGACAACCGGCCAATTCCCATCGGGGTCCGCCATAATTTGACCAAGAGTTGGCTGTGGTGTTCAACATGGAGACCAGTTCGAGTTGGCCGTCGGAGTTGTTCACGTACTGCTTGTTCACGTCCAAGTTGAGCATGTTTCTGTAGTAAAAGTCCTCGGTGGGCGAGACTCTGTAGGTGACGTCCTCCAAGGCGATGCTGGCGTCCCCGTCCATGCACTTGTCCTCGGCGGAGTCGAGGTCGAAGATGGCGCAGAACTCGTCGGCGTCCATGCACCTCTTCATGAAGAAGGTCTGCGAGCCCTCGCACGCGTCCAAGTGCTTCTGCGTGAAGCAGTGGTCCGAGTTGAAGTCGTGCGTGCACGCGGCCCAGGGCAGCTCGTTGACGGTGAAGCCGTTGATCAGGTAGAAGATGGCGTGCGCCATGATGATCACGTAGTACACGGTGATCATGGCCGTCTGCAGCACCATGCCGAAGCCCAGCCCCTTCAGGCCCGGCGCCAACTTGGCGAAAATCTTCGTGGAAGACAAGCCGCCATACTGGCCGATGGCCAACTCCAGGAAGAATATCGGCAATCCCACCGTGGTCAACATGAACAAATAAGGAACCATAAACGTAGCTCCTCCCTATAATTACGTCGATTAATCACTTAATTAATCACTTAATTAATGACTTTAAATGAGATTTCTGTACATTTTGGTATGCGATGTAGGGGAATCTCCAAATGTTTCCTAGTCCCACTGCCAAACCGAGGCTGGAGAGAAAGAATTCGAAGTGATTGTCCCAAGTACCTCGTCCCTTCTCTCCCTTGTCCGACGTCATTATGCTCAAGTGAAAAAGTCGCGACTGAGGCCAAGGCAATTTTGATTTTGCTTATAAAAAAATTGATTTTTATTACATGATGTTAAGGGCATTCCTCCACGCCCTCTTTTATGAAATAATGCTTCAATATTACACTCAAAATTCCTCTTTTAATGCCCGTTTTATATAGGTAAGTGACTGACGTTGCTTAAAGCTTGTTTGCAGAGCAAACAGGATTGATTATGTGGAAAGAATCGAATTTTCGAGGTCAATTGGTGGCTAATTCGATTTTTTTGGGCCCCATTTTTTTACGTTGTTACTGGCATTTATTGCGTCGTTGAAAGGCAAATAAAAGGGATTTAGAGAGAGATTGTGCACACAATATGCTCCATATTTCAGAATTCTCGATGTTCACGTAATACTTCTGGCTTAATTCCTTATCATTTTTGTTGAATTCAGCTTTTATTATCACATAATAACGTACATGATTGATAACACTCGATATCAACACCAGCTACATAGATTCGTAGGGGAAAAGTGCGAATTTTGAGGGTTTTTTTTTCAAAGTCTAGTACATAAATTAGGTAAGAGTCTTTGATGTAATATTACTAATTAGGTAATATTTTTCTAGACGCATTGAGCAACTCATTAATAAACCCATGAAAAACATAATTAGAATCAATAAAATTACCCATTACAAGCATAATAACTACAAATTCAATAAAAATACATAAACTACGCAGATTGTTAAGTAAAGAACGTTGTGGTCATTAGGAAACATCCTAAAACAATAATGAAGGGTCATTATTAATATCTTATTGTTTGTAATCACATTTGGGTGAAATTTTCTTATCAACATGAGTTGCTCACATATCAAGAAGAGCAAAAAGCAGCTCTAACACTTTGGGGTAAAATTTGAGATAATAAGTCTTGGGAAATTGTGATAGTAGGTACAGTAGTAACAATAAACATTCCTTCTGTGAATGATATACTGTTTGTTAAATAGGATTATAAGGAGACAAAGAGTGTACAGTAGGAGTTCGATTTTAGGAAAGATTTGGTAAAATACATACATTACATACTTTCAAAATCGATGTTTTTTCTTTCTCCGAAAATTGAAGGTCTAGAATTAAAAAAGATGCAAAATTGCTCAAAGTTTAAATAAAAGTGGCAGTAAAATTGGAAATTTTAAACATTTTGAAAATCTGACGACAAATTGTCGTGTTTTTCAAGCTTCTACTGTACCTAATAAAGGATTTTTCGTCAAAATTGAGATTCAACTGTAAATGGCTTTTACAGCTCTACTACTACGTAGTAACACTCATAAATCGATGTTTACAGTCCTCAAATCCGCCAGTGCGCAGTTTATGGGGCGTTGTTTGGCGCCAGTCACCCCCAATAACAACACATTATGTCCAACGATCAGTCGACAAAAACATTTGGGAGGGGAAGGACGCTACAAAGAGGGAAAATTGGGTGAGTTGTCTTGTGCACTTTTATAATAGAGCTTAGATAATTTAGATTCAATTGCTAGTGTCAATAAATATTCATAGTTTTTTCAATTATGATCCTTTTTTTAAAGGACTCATTTTTAATAGATTGGTAATAGACTTGCTGAATTGCGGGGGGAATTATAGTGCAGTGAATCCCGGAGTCACTGCGTTGTAGAACCCTGCTACAACATTCAATAACTGCTCGATTTAGCGCCCTAGCCAGACACTAGTCCACAGCTAATCGAGAGGCCTGAGCAATCCGAAGTCTGGTCCTGAATGCTGCTGTATTTCCCCACTCCGGTGCCTTTTAAAGGCACCGGCACCCTCATTTCATGCACAGTTAGCAGATGCAACCAATCAGAATGCAGCTTCGCAAACATGACCATATAAGGAGAGAAAATGCAGGAAATCATGCAGTGATGGCACACTTGTGGCCTAAAATCGGGGGTGGAAAACAGCCAAGAGGGGCCACACGAATTAGGTTAAATGGGGAGGGGTGAACGACCGGCGTGCAACATCTGTGGGGCAATGGAGTGACTACAATGGGATTAAAGAAAGTAAAGAGAGAAATAAATGCTAAAGCACACTGTAATTCACTGCAACCATCTCCTCCAACAGGAAGCTCGTTCTCGAGCGACTCAGGCGCGGGTCGACGGACTGGGCATGGGCACCATGGGAACTTGCTCCTCACGCTCACGCCCTAGCTCGTTCTGGGCACGGGTTTTGATGACCATCCGCTGAACTCCTGTGAGGCAATGCATCAAGACCTTGAACGCGATGTAGATGGCTAGGCCCAAGGCCAGGGCTCCAAGGATGACGAAGAGAACATTCATAAAGAAATGTCCCAAATGGAGGGAGCCGATCAGGTCACCCAGGCTGCCGACACTCCAGGGGTTCTCGGTCTTGACGGTCTTGAGGGCCGCCGTCGCTGTGGCGATCTGGTTCATGGTCACCTTGGTGCCCATGCTGTCCAGGAGGGCACGCGCCATTCTCAGTAGCTGCGCCGGATTTCCAAGCTGCGGGTGGCTCTCACTCCAGAGGGCTTGGATCCCCGTGACCTCGGTTGGCATCATGGGCAAAGTCATACCGATGGGCTCCGTGTCTGCTGCAATGGAGCGTGAGATGTACGTCTCCGGTGTCAAAGCCGAACAGCCTGCTGGTAGCTCCAGCTCTGAAGCACCGCGTGGCACCTGTTTCGACCTTGGGAGTGAGTGAGGGGTTGTCGCAGTCCAACGCCAGCTGAGTCTCTTCAGTCGCCATGATGGAGAAAGCCGTTGTGGTCATCTGTTTGAAGTGCGTCCTGGTGGCCACACTCACTTCGTGGTCGCAGATCTTCCTCGCGACCGCCATTTCGCCCTGGAACAGTGCAAAGAAACAGGTTGGTTGTACCGGCTTCCTCAGCACACGTTGCATTGGGCACAGGTGGAGGCCATGGAGCTCCGTGCACTTGGCCAAGTCGTCCGAGTTCAGCTTCAGGTGCAGCGTGCGTTCTCGGTTGGTCGCGAGAAACTGGTTTGGCGACACTAGTGCCACCTGTAGTCCATCCTCAATGGCGACCGGTGCGCTCTGGTGGCGGTAGAGCGCTAGGATCTGCGTGGTGTCGTAGATGGGCACCGGGACCATGATCCTGAAGACGTTAATCTTGGTAGACGTGACGAATGCCTGAAGGTTGAGGAACTCAGTCGGGTCTTGCTGACTGATTGCCAGTTGCAGGTGAGGCGGCAGACGGCTCTGAATGTGCCTCAGTTCATTCATGAGCTCGGTGGTGTCGATGAGGTCAAGAGGAACCCGACCTTTTATGGCCAGTTGAGCACGGCGATGAGGTGCTCTGTCTCCGTCACGATGGTCATCAGATCCATGCCCATTGAAGTAAGGACGTCGGTGACCTGTCCGGTGAAGAGGATGTACCGGACCGTGGAGTAGTAGTAGTAGTAGTAGTAGTAGTAGTTTATTTAGTGTAGTGGTACGCCTTGCGAAACACACAGTTAACGGGATCCGGAATCCCAACTTAATTTCCGTTTATTCCTGGCCACGAACCTGTCGAACACGTGCCCGTTGGCCTCCGTGTCCGAGATCTGACCGTTTCAGTACAGAGCTTATTT
>JAOXNJ010041213.1:0-12939 GCA_028566655.1 Metis holothuriae
GTACTGTGGACGGTCAACGCTTCTCCATCGGAGATGCCAATCAGCCTTTTACACTCCAACTTACCTCGTGATTTCATGAAATTTCAATAAAAAAATTAAAAATTATATTATTTGGAGAATTTGAGTAAAATTTGATTAAAGGACTCCGTTGACCTACGCCATCTGCTTGAACGAGTTGGGCGAGGAGAAAGTGCACAAGTACCAGGGTCGCGAGCCGTCGGGTCGCACCTTCAACGAGATCGTGCTCGACTATAACAGTAAGCACCACATATAGAAATGCATTGAATTTATCTGAAAATTTTCCAAAATATTCAACAAAATAGTGAAAAAGAATTTAAAAAATTGGATTTCACTTTAAAATGATGTTTTATTTCCAGATAAGCCGCACAATCCCTACGTGAATTCTGGCGGTCTGATGTCTGCGGCCCTTCTGCTTTATTGCGTGCAGCCCGAGTTGGACATGTCGTCCAAGTTCGAGTTCGTGTTCGACTACGTGAAGGAGATGGCGGGCGAGGAGCACGTGGGCTTCTGCAACTCGGCCTTCCTCACGGAGCGCATGAGTCCGGACCGCAACTTCGCCATCGCGTACTTCATGCGCGAGACCAACTGCTTCCCGCCGGGCGTGGACATCGCGCGCGCGCTGGACCTCTACCTGCAGCTGTGCTCCATCGAGATGACCTGCGAGAGCAGCGCCGTGGTGGCCGCTACCCTGGCCAACGATGGCACCTGCCCCACCACCGGCAAGCGCATCCTCTCCCTGGAGGCCGTGCTCAACGTCCGCAGTCTGATGTACAGCTGCGGCATGTACAACCACTCGGGCCAGTTCGCCTTCACCGTGGGGCTGCCCGCCAAGTCCGGCGGCAGCGGCTCCCTCATGCTCGTCATCCCCAACGTCATGGGCATCACGCTGTGGTCGCCCAACCTCAACAGCGTCGGCATCTCCGTCAGGGGCCTCGAATTCTGCAAGCAACTCATCAAAATATACAGATTCCACAGGTAAAACAGATCAAGTTTCACTCAAATTTTCGTTAAAATTAAATCAAGTCAAATATACAGTGAAATTTCAATTTTCGCAAAATTTAACGAATTAAGATTTGATGGCGTTGGAGAGCCAATCGATAAGAAGGTGGATCCGACCTTCCATCGCTACGAAACTGCCAGTGAAGCTATTATTCAACTGCTGCTGGCCGCTGCCTCAGGGGACAAACGGTTTATACAAAGGTGAAAATTACTATAAATATTGCTTCTTTTTTTTTCAACTTTTTTCCAAAAATAATGTTTTTCTTTGTTTTTTGAGGGTTTGGTTGCAGGACATCGACATGAATGTCTGCGATTACGATGGCAGAACCGCCCTGCATCTGGCCGCGGCCGAGGGTCACTTGGAGTGCATCAAATTCCTCTTGGAAACGTGCCAGGTCAACCCAGACCCCAAGGACAGGTAATTAAGATGAATTAATTAATAATTAGTCTCAATTAAGATCAATTAAAAAGTTCCATTATTATTAGATGGAATCGCACACCTTTGACTGAGGCCGTGGATTTTAAGCACGCGGCAGTGGCCGTTTATCTGAAAGACTTCATTGACCAAAGGCGCTCCAATCCCGTGCTCGGAGTAATGCTGCCCACGTGGGAGGAGGAGACTCATCACGAGTGCGAAAACAACGAGAACAACCAGGACAACAAGGGTCAATTAATACTTTAAGAAAATGATTTTTAATGAAAAATGCATTAAATTTCTCAAATTTCTCCTAAAGAATTGATGAGCACATTGGCCGTGCCCGGCTCGGAGACGACGACGATTCTGGAGGAGGAGTTGGAGGAGTCGCGACTCATTCCTGGACGCAGACGAGCCTCCAATGAAAGAGATCGAGCCTTCACATTCAACGGTGGAGAAGTTTTTCTCAGAGCCAGATCGAGGTGCTTTAAATGGTTTTGATTAATTTCAAATTTTTCATTATTTAAAAAGTTTGATACCAGTCAAGTTTGGTCATCCAGTGACTGATTCGCAGATCGCCCATGCCGATGCACGTCAGGGCTGGACAACTCGGAGGATTTGAGGAGCAGCAGTAATAGCTTCTACTGTAACAGAGCCATTTCTATCACCGTCTCTAAAAATAGAAAAAAAATGTGTATCTTCTTTTTTGGACTTTTTAAATTTTTTTTTATTCAGAAAAAAGCCTTTGTTGAAAGTTCTTTACCGCCCAGCCATTCCTGGCATTAAATAGACACATAGGGTTTGCAGCCACTTTTATGGCCTCAACATGAATTAAGATAATGGTAAAAATGGACAACAGACTCAAAAGAAAAGGAAATAAATTGTGCACCTGAACTTAATTACCTTAAAATTCTTTATTTATTACCTTCTTTATTATTAAGAAATGGCAGTTTTTACTAATTCAAACATCTCTTCATAACTGACTACGTTAACTGACTAATATAAGGCACTTTATATATTCCACAGGAATAGTCAGTCATACCAAAAAAAGCAGCCAAATCTACCTACAATCTTAAGTTAGTGGTTATTACATTGAAGCGTAAGTTCCCTGATAGAGCATTTCATTTCTCTGATTATTAGTGAACATGATCAATGGTCATTAACTCATTATTACTCAAAGCTAGTCAATTGTTTAGCACTAATCTTGTCTTTGTGGCAATTGGTCGTTGCTAGCTGCATTTCGTGTCTTTGGGTAAAACTTTTAGATGTGTTTTTTTGAGGGGTTGTTCACTTGCTCATCATCATGGCGCAGAACTCGTCGAAGTCCATGGTGCCGGATCCGTCCTCGTCGATCTCGTCGATGATGCCGTCCAGGTCCTCGGGCGTGAGGCGCTGGTCCAGCTCGGAGATGATCTCGCGCAGCTGTTCGGTGGTGATGAAGCCGGCGCCGTCGCGGTCGTAGATCCTGAAGGCCTCCTTCAACTCCGCCTTCATCGTGTCCTCGTCGGGCTCCTCCACCAGGAACTTGGCGCACAGCTGGCAGAACTCCGGGAACTCGATCTCCCCCGAGCCGTCCTCGTCGATCTCCTCCAGAATGTCCTTCAGCTCCTCCTTGCTCGGCCTGTCAACAACAAGATTGATGAATGATACATATTTTGCTTAATCAAATGTTTTTTTTGGAAGAAATTGCGATGGATTGCCTGAATCCCATGCCCCTGAGGATGTCGTCGAGGTCGTTGGAGGAGAGGAAGGCCTGCTTGTTGACGTCGAACATGTTGAAGCAGATCTTGAGCACCTTGATCTCGTCCGTCTCCAGACTCGTCACCTCCTTGATGGCCTCGAAGTCGATGCCCTCGTACGTCTCGTTCTTGGCCGCGCTCATCTCGATCGAGCCTCCTTTTCAAACTGACCCAGACAATCTCGAAATTGCTTTTCCAGCCAAAAAATTGGCTTGGCTTCCTACTTCGCTCCTTGCATTTCTCTCAAAGTGGCCTTGCCAAAGCCGAATTCGACCTCGACCCATGTCCTGTACTATCATTTTCTTCTACCACTACGAGCATTAGCAACAACCTAAATAGTATTTACTGTAAATGTGACTTCTCTTTACTCCCAAAACTCATTTTCTTTTTACTAAACTTTATCCTTTCTACTAATGTTTTTTGTCCTTGCCACACTCCATTTTACTCTAAGGTGTTTTGTGCCTTGCAAACGACTATCTTTGGCCCTTGGAATGTGCGACTACCTACGAAACGAGCTGGAAAGTTACATGTGACAACCTCAGATTACCATCGGACGGAATTGTATTCTTTGATTGACGTGGTTCAAGAGCTGCTGCAATTGGGAAAAGTCACATTATACTGACTTAATTAGGGAAAAATAGTAATTTTGTTCATTTTTTTCCAAATTTTTGAGGCTCTGCCTATATGCCCTAGTCATTAAACGTTCTTTTCATAATGGAACGATTTTAAGAGTAGTTGAAAGCATTGCAAGTTTTATACGTTCTAAAAGCATCTTTGGAATGCGATTTGATAGCTTTATTGCCTCTAAAAAGATTCCAAAGGAGACTCATTCGTCGGCAGAAATGCAAACACAACGTAAATACAAACTATATGTATGTACTCGTACTTTTATACAAGTAAATATGTAGTTATTTAGCTCATACGGATTTAATTAAGTGGAGTGGAATGTCGCTTTAACGAATTTTTTGTCAGCACCAAAATATTTGTTAAACTGAGCAGTTTAATGTACTAAATAGGCAAAACAACTACTAATGTAAATAACAATTCTTTCTCTTCCAAAATCTACTAGGAAAATAAAAAAACTTCGACTTCGAGAGAAAAATTTCGTTAAACTGAAATTTAATTAATGACTTTTGCTAGAAGTAAATTCCTTAAAGCGAGTAATTTTAATAGATAATTACTAGACAAAAAATCAGCCAAAAAAATCGTTAAAAATAGATGCGTTAAATCGAGATTCGACTGTACAATATTGAGCTTTTCATTGTCTCCTTGCCAGAGTTGACGACTTTCCTGTCGTTTGCGAAAAGCGATTCTATTTCCCCAAGTACAAAGACAATGGGAACGACTTCAGACTCGACTAATGCCAAGGAATGCGACCCAACTCTGCAATTGTCCTTGACTCGCTCGTTCCCATTTATTTATTCCAATTTCTTAAATTTATTATGTGTTCAAAGCATTTTGATCGCATTTTTCAAAAAAAAGTAAAAGGTTAGTTGTTTGTCTTACTTTCACGTTTTTTATAACATCAGTCGAGTGCATCACTTAGATAGTACACTAGTAAGTTATAGTCAATTAATTGCCGGTCCAATAATCAACAGACAAAATAAGAAATACACATAAATTAGCATTTTTCACTAAATTTTATGAGAATAAAGAAAGAAAGAGATGAAGAATCAGTAAGTCCTGATCACAAGAAATATTTAAAAAGTACAAAAACAAATATTTCTTGTGCGTGTATCTACGTACTACCCATATGTGTTGCCTTTTTCAAAAACGTCGTCGAGTTCAACTCCGACTCCGGGCGCGACTCTATCCCTAGTTGAAAAAAGTAAACAAAGTTTGGCGCGTCAGCTGACGTCGGCTTTCTCCGCTTGGCTCCGCTTCTCGCTTGGCAACGCGCTTCGCTTCTCTCTTCCTCACTCGCTTCCGAGACTCCGTTCGATTTGCATTGTCGCGATCGTCGTTGCTGCTTAGATTGATCATGGGCATCGAGAAGGTCCACGCTCGCACCATCTTCGACTCGAGGGGCAACCCCACCGTGGAGGTCGACCTCACCACCGACAAGGGCATCTTCAGGGCCGCCGTCCCCTCCGGCGCCTCCACCGGTAACCACACTTATTCAAACCAATATCAACTTCATCTTTACACAAATAGAGATTCATTTAATGAATGACATGTGATCATCATTCAATATGACATTCACTGTGATTAAAGTAGTCTAATCAATCAAGTAATCATGACTTGGGGACGTTTGGGTTGGCGAGACTTTTGATTCGAAGCCGGCTTGGGTTACGGGCGGCCATCTTGGCTTATTACTGCCCAATCTGCCTTGCTGCCCGCGCCCAGCCGGCCCGGGCGCGTTCTGCCCGCGGACTATTGCAGAGGGCGTTTGAAGGGCGCGTGGCGGTCACGTGACTTGGATCGTTTTCGCACACGTGACTTGATACCGAACTTCTGGTGCACTTGAATGCGAAACTTGTTTGCATTTTTTTATTCCTTAATGTTTTTTTCTGCGTGTGTTGCTTGCTCTATGATAGACTTTTTTAATGCGGCATTTAGCTTGAAAGCCCTGACGTAGTCGATGAACGATCGATAAGAAAAACAAAAACTTGTTTAATAGCTTGATTTGATTTTTTGCTCAAAGTTTTTTTTTCCTCTTTCTTCAGATAATCTTAATAATTATAAGCCCTCAGTCATATTTCGATGAATGAAGACAGTCTGGGGATATACATATTAGGTCATTTGATCAGATGTAAAACAGTGTCAAAATTGAGTGGTTTTGCCATCTTTACTTAGCTGTCATATTTGTCGTCAAGTGTCAAAACTGATCTGATTCTTTTCCAGGCATCTATGAGGCTCTGGAGCTCCGTGACAAGGGCAGCTCCTACCATGGCAAGGGCGTGTCCAAGGCTGTGGCCAACATCAACGACGTCATTGGTCCCGAGCTGGTCAAGGCTGGATTGGATGTGGCCGACCAGAAGGCCATTGACGAGAGGATGCTGAAGCTGGACGGCACCGAGAACAAGACCAAGCTCGGCGCCAACGCCATTCTGGGCGTTTCCATGGCCGTCTGCAAGGCCGGCGCCGCCCAAAAGGTGCAATTAATGTTTCTTTCAACTCTCAACTGTCATAGAAAAAAGATTTATAGGAAAGCAATACGTTATTGTTTACGGTTTCAACGTCATTTTTTTCGTTTCTTTCCCAGGGTGTCCCGTTGTACCGTCATATTGCCGACTTGGCTGGCGTCGGTGACGTGATCATGCCCGTGCCGGCCTTCAACGTGATCAACGGAGGCTCCCATGCTGGCAACAAGTTGGCCATGCAGGAGTTCATGCTCTTGCCCGTGGGTGCTAAGGACTTCACGGAGGCCATGCGCATGGGAAGTGAGACCTACCACCACCTGAAGGGATTGATCAAGAAGAAGTACGGCCTGGACGCCACGGCCGTGGGTGATGAGGGCGGCTTTGCTCCCAACTTCCAGAACAACGCTGAAGCTCTCACTCTGCTTGTGGATGCCATTGCCAAGGCTGGTTATGAGGGCAAGATCAAGATCGGCATGGACGTGGCTGCCTCCGAGTTCCGCAAGGGGGAGAAATATGACTTGGACTTCAAGAACGAAAAGTCCAACGAGGCCGAGTGGATCAGTTCCAATGCCTTGGGCGACATGTACAAGGGCTTCATCAAGGACGCCCCTGTTGTTTCCATTGAGGATCCCTTCGACCAGGACGATTGGGAGGGCTGGACCAAGTTGACTGGCGAGACCGACATCCAGATTGTTGGTGATGATCTGACCGTGACCAACCCCAAGCGCATCCAGATGGCCGTGGACAAGAAGGCCTGCAACTGCCTGCTGCTGAAGGTCAACCAGATCGGCTCTGTCACCGAGTCCATCAACGCCCACAATCTGGCCAAGGCCAACGGTATTAGATTAGATTATATTTCGTTTTTATCCCAAAGTTACATAGCAATACTAGTTAATTCATGCATTACCCATTCATTTTGCCATTTTTAAATTTCAAATGATGTGATAAATAACATCGTTGGTTATACTAGGCTGGGGCACCATGGTGTCTCATCGTTCTGGCGAGACCGAGGATTGCTTCATTGCCGACTTGGTTGTCGGTTTGGCCACTGGCCAGATCAAGACGGGTGCTCCCTGCCGCTCTGAGAGGCTTGCCAAGTACAACCAGTTGCTCAGAATCGAGGAGGAGTTAGGATCCAAGGCCAAGTATGCTGGGGAGAAGTTCAGGAAGCCTCTGTAAGAAGGCCAACCTCTCTCAGTGGTCAATGTCTGTTGAAGAGACCGAAGGATCGGAAAAGACTATGAGAATGCCTGACGGATATGATGATAACTTTTCGTTTTGCGCTAGAGGTCGCTGATGTGGTTAGTCAATCCAAATTCAATGTCTTAAAAAGGTAAAGGTCAGAGTGAGAGTAGAGTTATGAATGGCCCAAAAAATATCCACATTAGAAGTAGTATCCGAACCTTTTTTCTGCATTGGTTGCGCATCGGCATTCAAGAAATCTCTTTAAATCGACCGGTTAGTAACGATATTTAATGCGGCTCTATTTAACTCTTCAAAATTGGAAAATTTATCTGCTTTTCTCTTCCTGTTGATTGCTTGAGGCATGCATAACAGATTCTTCTCTGAAAATCTCCAAAAAAAACTGCTGCCAATTTCGCCCAATTTCAAATTGATTGTCTTAAGAAATACGTCTTAATCACCCCTTGTCGTAATGCTTAATTCTGGCTCACAGTTTGAAATCACCAGTAAAGTCGTTCACGGGGCCGAGGCAAGATGAGTTGAATGAGTCACCCAACAACACCTTGATTGATCATCCCAAATAAAGCCGGAGCAGCATCACCATCGTTTTGATCTTACATCATGTTGATCATTTCTTTTCTAGGTACTCGTTTTTTTCTTATAGAAGACGTAATTTATGGAGTTATATAGTGATCTTTAACTCGAAAGTTCTTTGCCAACTCACCTCGCAAGTGGCCTTGCCCAAGATGACTCAGTGATGTGACCGCAAATCGAGATAATGATTGCTAAACAAGATCGTAATTCGACATCAAATTATTCAGATTATCAATCATCATCAAGATGAAAACGTTCCTTTTGCTTCTGCTATTCTACTCGTTGTTGTCGGTCTCGAGCTCTTCTTGGACCGTGACATCGTCCACATGTGCAATTCGCATCGGATCCAATACAATCTCGAGTCTCTCTTGTCCCCAGGAAAGTCGACGTTACCCCAAATCTCTCGCAGAACTTCGCAACAATCTCGTATCAGACGAAGAGGAGCAAAAGTTTTGCTGTGGTCCAATTCAAGCCAGATTCTGTTGCAGTCTAGAAGCCAAATTGAAAGAGAAGCCAGACTTCATGCCTGATCAAGAACAAGAGGACATTTACGTATTCACTATTGATGATGACAATGCTTCCTATTTTACACTTAGAAACTTTGTTGGATTCAGTCTGGGACTCTTAATGATCTTCACGCTCTGCTACTGCTTCGCATCCGTCTTCTGCATGGTCAGATAAATCGATTGATTAATCATTTATTTATTGGAGTTGATCATAATAATTATTTTTGTAAACAGATCGATTGAAGAATAAGAAAATCATATTTATGATGAAATGTAAATCAAATAATTCTTTCTTTCAGATTGTCGAGCTCCTTTGTCTCTTTTTCGCTGCCATCTTCAGTCGCTGCTTCGGTCGTCGGCGTCATCAGTACAACGACCTGGAGAGCCCCAAGACGAGGTTGGTCAGCCGCGACGAGATGGACGGGCTCAACGACGCCAGGAACAACTACCGCACGGCCAAAGTGAGGCAGGACCTCTACCAGTGGCAGCAGCCGCCGCCATCATACAATAATGTCGTCACTACGTCGCCCACCAGAGGCTAATACCAATAGAAGACTCCTAATTACGGCAAATAGAAAGAGATAGAACATTGATTTCATTGAATTCAACTACGATTTATGTCGATATTGATCCAAAAATGAGTATAATAAAGGCTAAATAGGTCATATGATTTGAATGATTAAACAACAACAATGAAGATTGATTGTTTTTTGAATCCTCTTCAAAGCTTTATTTCGCTTTTGGACGCCTTTTGGCCCTTGATTAATCCCTGAGGATTATATTAAACTGTCTTGACGCGCTCGTCGATCCAGTTTCTGTAGGCGGCGACCTCGGTGAGCACGGTGGGGTAGCCGTCGCAGCCGTCGCTGATGTCCACGTACGACACGATGCCCACCTGGCTGTCCTCGTACACCAGGGGGCCGCCGGAATCGCCCTTTTTAAGGAAATTTCAAAATTTTATTAATAAAAAGTTGTTCAAAATCGAAAAATGCGTAGGTAATTTGTTGATTTTTGACCTTGCAGCCGCCGATGCCGAAGCCGCCTGCACACACGTGCTGATCGCCGTCAACATCGATTGGCGAATTTTCATAGTATTCCTTACACTCTAATGTGAGCAAAAGACAATTATGAGTAAAAAAAATATTTTTTTTGAAAATTTTGAAATTATGAAATAAATGAGAATTTTTGCCTTCATCAGTGTGAATTTGCATATCGGCCACTTGTAGAATGTTGGGTGCGAAGGCGTCGTCTGCATCGAGCAGACCCCAGCCAGACATTGTGCCTATAGCACCTTGAGGTGCTGTAAATTCGCTCTCAGCCAGATCGATTGTCTGAGCAACTCTAGATAAAAATTTGAAATTTTTGGGATTAATCAAATTTTATTAATATTTTTTCTCAATTTTTTTTTAAATATTGCAAGAATTGCTTATTATATACTCGTTAAATTGAATGGGAGAGGCCAGTTTGATCACGGCCACGTCATTGACGAGCATGGTTTCAGTGGCTTCGTAATCCTCGTGGCCGATGAACTCCTCCATATCGATAACCTTAAAAAAGTCACTTTTTAATACAATTTAATTGAAATTTAACCTATTTTTCGCATCTCTTCATAAATTTTTCAAAAAATGGCACAAAAATATTATGAAAGTACCTGCTCCAGGCCGCTGTCGGAAGAGAGGTCGTGCTCGCCTACAACCACTCGGTACTCATAGCCGGCCCTGTAGCAATGAGCAGCGGTCAAGATGTAATTCTGTTCAAAATTAAAATAATCGCTTTTAATTGATTTTTTTTGGAAAAAATGATTAAAATTCGTCGAAATTCAATAAATATTTCTTTTTTTTTTTGGAAATGTTGCCTCGTTGAGAATGGATCCGCCGCAGTTGTGACGATAGTATCCGCCAAAGAGGATCTGGAAGGAGATCTGGTAGGGCAGGGAATTCGGCTCGGCGTCCTCGCCACCGTCGATTCTCCCCGGCAAGTCATAGAAGGGTTTACTGCAAAAAAAGAGAGAATTTTGATGAAAAACATCGAAATAAAAGTGGTTTATTCTCAAAAATGATTGATTGTAATGGAGGAATTTACTTGGTGGCCAAGGAGAGATGGGCAAGGCCCAAGATGGCGGCGAATATCAGCGAGTTCATTTTCGAACAAAGAAAAGAACTTTGGATGATTTAGCAGTAAGTTTGATTGTTTTATGGCCCTAAAGTCTTATCAGGACATTAATTAAGGCCAACTTGATCACGTATTTACTGTCGTAAGTACATACTTACGTGTTTTGTCATACGTGTACATAAGCCTTATTTGTTGGCATTTAGGTAGGTAATAATTTCAAATTACCAAAAGGCTACCTTAAAAGTTGCATTTATTTAGTAAAATTTGTACAATTCTTAATTTTTCTTATCTGCTTCTTGAACAGAGCCAATTTGATTAAAGTTGAGCTTGGGCGTTGCCCAGTTACTTAATTTGGGGCCCCAAATCACTCCATATACATACATTGGTGAAAATAAGTGAACATAATCTCTTAATATTCCTCCCTGCCTTAACCATTGCCCTATTTGTTATTCTTAGTTATATGGATGTGTAAATAAGAAGGTATTGTTAAATACATTTAATTATGTGACGTTAATTTGTTAAAATACATCAATTTAAAACACATAACATAAAAGTTCATGTAATTAATTACAAAATAATATATTTAGAAGCTCCTTTTTTGCTACTTTTTAATAGTCGAATCTATAGGTTATTACTTATTAGAGTACAGCAATAGAGCAACTTTCATGACTGATGCAGATGGATTGTATACAATACGTATAGAAGCAAATTATGTGTGAAAATTCTGAACTTGCTCTACGTAGATGTTAATACACATAACTGATCCTAGAAAATCCCTAATAGCGTATTCTAATTTTCCCAACATTCTCGGATGACAAATGCATTACGGATCGACTGTTAAGCAAAACATCGAGCACGTAAACAAGAATGAAATGTAAATAACAAGACGTTTTGTTAGTCTTCATATATATCCATCATGGTTCATCAATCAATTGCAAACCATTTTTGCAACAAGAATTAAGTTTTTTGACAGCTCGATCAGCTGATTGGCGCGACAGCTGACTTTGGCGCCACGACAGCTGACCTTGACGCGACAGCTGACTTGCGAGTGCAGGGCGGAGCGTGCGATCGCGTATCATATCGGAGTTCTGAGGAAGTATCATTCAATCAACTGCGTCATCCTCGTGTCCTTCATTGTCAAGTAGTCCTTCATTTTGATACTTGATTGATTGATTGATTGATTGTAGGGCTTGTGTATATCCGTTGTGATATGTCTTCTCGGGCGCGTCCTGACAGCCCGTTGTCTTCTCCGGTGGCGTCGTGCAGCCCGGCGATTCCGTTGCAGAGCTTCGAGGCGTCGCCGTCGGAGGCCGTGAACGCGGCGCACATGTTGAGCAACACGGAGGGCGTGATCACCGTCGGCGACGACCGCAGTCTCCGTGTCTGGCTGCAACGCGAGTCCGGCCACTTCTGGCCCAGCATCTGTCACTACTTGCCCTCTGCCATAACTTGTCTCTGTTACGAGGAGACCGAGAGACGCCTGTTCGTCGGCTCCGAGACCGGCGTCATCTCCGAGTTCGTCATCAGCGACGACTACAACAATCTCGAGACAATCAAGGAGTACCATGCCCATCAGGGGAGAATCAACGCCATGTGTCTCGATAACAGTCGCAAATGGATTTTATCCGTTGGCAAGGACAGGCAAGAGACAAAAAGTCGTCTTTTTTACCTTTCATTTCAAGAGATGATTGGTTGTTTTCATTGAAATTCTCGTTTTCTCAAGGTTTTTCCAGTTCCACTGCACTCTGAGTGGGCGGCGACTGGGTGGCTATCAATTGCAGTCCCAGTGCACAGCGGTGACTTTGGACTCCAGTGCCCAGTACGCCTTCGTGGGCGATTACAGTGGCCAGATCAGTGTGCTGAGATTGAGTCCCAGTGAGGGTGTGGTGTTCGTCAACATTCTCAAGGGACACACCAACAGTGTCCAACATCTGCACTGGCAAGGAGAATTGGGTCTTCTCTTTAGCTGCAGTTTCGATAACAGAGTATTGACTTGGGATATTGGCGGCAGAAATGGCACTGTTTTCGAGCTTTGCGGTCACACCGACAAGGTCACGTCGTCCTTGTACATCGAGGAGGCCAGTAGAGGTCGTGATAAAAAGCAGATGTTGATGTCGGTGGCAATGGACAAGTTGCTAGTGGTATGGGACATGGGGATCAGGCGGGAAGAGGTAAAGAATTCCTTAATTCAGTCAAAGAACTCATAATACTTCGTTAGAGACTATATTACGAATATATTTCTTTTCACTGTAGACCGTGGAGTGGCTCGAGAGCGACTTGTGTCAGTT
>JAOXNJ010041324.1:2256-12939 GCA_028566655.1 Metis holothuriae
CTTATTGCGTGCTAAGAGCACCTTTAATGCTATGTGAATGATGGCATGTCCATGAAATATGAATAAGAAACAATTCAACCAACAATTCGACCAACACATCTTCATGTCCAAAAATAAGGAAAATGGGACTAAAAAAGGCATAAAAAAGTAGTAAATAAAAAAGATTTATCTAGTCTCAAAAAACAACTTTTATTACTCCCAATTTTCTTTTTGGTCCAATAACAATTAGTGCTGGATTAGTGCCTAATAAATACACGGTCATTACTTATTAGCCACCTTATTGCGTGCTAAGAGCACCTTTAATGCTATGTGAATGATGGCATGTCCATGAAATATGAATAAGAAACAATTCAGCAGCCACTCTTCCCTTGCCTTTTTATGTAACTCTTGTCAATATATGGAGTACCTACGGCGCTGAGTAAGCTCATCGATTGTCAAGGGAAGATAGAATGGCTCCCACGGCTGCCACTTTTACTTATTAATATTAATACTACTAATCTACATACTTTCTACTACATATGTATACTAATTCATCACTAATACATATGGATATGTAGCATTATTTAGCTCTAATTAGAACTTGCGACTAAATACTAAGTACAAACGACTAAATGAGTAGAATGTCGACCTTTGGAACAAGGCGTCCGTTGTCTCTGAATCAGTCTGTCTGTTCGTCCCCAAAAAGCGAACTCGTCACGATGACGATGCCAAAACCGACTCAAAGTTGTCAGTCATTAAAGAAGTGTAAAATAAGTCGATCATTCATTAGGAAAAGTGCTAAATAAAAGCTTTGAATGAGTCGAAAAGTTCTCGGAATTAGTGAAAAAGTCAGAAAAAAAAAGAAGTCGCGTTTATTTAGACTATCATCGACTTTGAGCAACTACCAGTACTATAGTAATATGTACTTTACTTAGAGCTCTTTCTCCTTGGACCTACTTGAAGTTTTACTAGCCATAAAAGAAGCTTTATAAAAGAGAGCTGAAAGGACTGGTACTAATGTAAGTAATCACTTAATTATCATTAATGACTTAATCACTTAATGACCCATAAATCACTTAATGACCCTTTAATCACTTAATTACCATTACTGCCTTAATCATTTAATGACCCTTCAATGACTTAATGACCCTTTAATCACTTAATGACCCATAAATCACTTAATTAATCACTTAATGCCTTAATTGCTCATTAATCACTTAATGACCCTTTAATGGCTTACAGCCTGCAATTAAGCGAGAAGGACTCGGGCGGAGGCGGCCAGGGTTCAGTGCGGCTTTCGCATCCTCGCAACAGTTTGTTGGTGAAAAATCCGAGAGGCACCAGAGTGAAAGATGTGCGTTACAGGAAACTTCAAGCCAAACTTTATAACTTTCTGGAAAGGCCCACTGGAAGAGCTGCTGGCGCTTATCACTTGGCAGTGTAATTAAGCACTTAATCACTTAATTAATCACTTAATTAATGACCCTTAATTAATGACTAATTAAGACTCATTGATGTAGGTTTCTGATTGTGTTCCTTTGTCTGGGTTTGGGCGTCTTTTCCACTATTGAGGGCCACGAGTACGAGGATGAGGCCGAGTCGATTCTCTTCGTGCTCGAGATAATTGTCGTCGTCTGGTTCGGCATCGAATTCCTCGTTAGGTGAGACCAAAAAAACTACTTTTACATATAATAACTTTTTTTAAAGTGACAATTAATAAACATTTTGTATTTAGTAAAGAATATTGATTCATTGATGCATTTAATGTATTTTTTTGTGTCTCTCTCATTCCTTGTGTCTGTCTTTTTCACGTGCCGCCATCATTCACGTCTCACTGCCTCACATCATGAATTATGCTTTTTATCTCTTATTCTCTCTTATTCTTTATTATTCCTCATTATTCTCTTTTATTATTCTCTTTTATTACTGTTTTTTTTTTTATCACACCATTGTTAAATATTGACGACGTTGGAGTAATGTGTATGGGTCTTTTTTGATGTGGCTGTGACAACTGGCCGTCAATAATGTTTGATGCTGCTGTCACCACCACACATGCATTACCTACTGTCACTATGTACTGTCACTTAATACTCTAATACTTTCTTTCTTTCTCTACTTGTTTATGTACAGCATTTTCTCTATTATAGTAAGAAGACAATAATAATAATCTTTTGCAGTGAATAATAGTCTGTAATAAAAATGCATTATAGTATATATATGTAGAAAGAGAATGAGTTGTGAAGCCCTTGAAAAGCCAGGGAAACCTTCTCGTTATCGCTAATCCCAATCTCCCTTATTTATGCACATGTTTTCGACACTTGTCTAATTGAATTAACAAGCAAAAACTAAAAAAAAAAACACCAATTTTATACAAATTTTTATATAATTTTTAATATAAAATTATCCAAAATTTTGCTAAAAATCCTCATGTTTTTAGGTTGTGGTCATCGGGATGTCGGTCAAGATATCAGGGTCTCATGGGAAGACTGCGTTTCGTGCGCAGTCCCTTCTGTCTTGTCGGTGAGAAATTGCGCTTAATTAAAAAAAAGTGCTAAACAAATGGCAAAAATGAAGTAAACAAGAATTTTAGATTGGATGATTTCGCATCTTTTTTGTTACAGACATAGTGACGATCACGGCCTCCTTGATCGTTTTATCTGGCAATCACGGCCAAGTGTTCGCCGCCTCTGCGTTGAGGGGATTGCGCTTCTTCCAGATTTTGCGCATGGTTCGCATGGATCGACGTGGAGGCACTTGGAAACTTTTGGGCTCGGTTGTGTTTGCACATCGACAAGAATTGATCACCACAATTTACATCGGATTTCTCGGACTCATCTTCTCCTCGTTTCTCATGTACCTCGCAGAGAAAGACACCAATGAAAGGTTCAAAAGCTTCGCTGATGCCCTCTGGTGGGGCGTTGTAAGTACATAAACTCCTTTTCATCATTACATAAACTCCTATTCATCATTACATACATTAAACTCCCTTTTTAACATTATATAAACTCCCTTTCCATCATTTATTTACTACTAGTTTACTACAAATGTCTTTATACCTAAATTGCTCCCTATAAAAGCAAATTTCCTCATATTTGTCTACTATATACTACAAGCACTTCATATAAAAAAGAACGTTTATATATACATCTATTAAATTTCTAATATGTAAAGTCCATCTACTACTAAAAAGAACTTCTTTTTAAGCCCTTTTTAGTGATACAATCTATATATAAATGTGCATCAAATTGAGTTATTTCCTGTATACATTACTTTTTTCTTTAGATAACGCTTTGTACCGTGGGCTACGGTGACGCAGTGCCTCTGACCTGGCAGGGCAAGATCGTGGCCTCGTTCTGCGCCCTCCTCGGCATCTCCTTCTTCGCATTGCCCGCAGTAAAAGATGCCCTAGATCGACTCCAATCCATCTTTTCCATAACATAAACATTCTTTATCACGTTCTTCTCTACATTTCTTGTTTAGTAAACATCTTTGTTAAAGGGCATCTTGGGCTCGGGATTCGCGTTGAAGGTGCAGCAACAGCAGCGTCAGAAGCACATGATCAGACGTCGAGTCCCGGCTGCAACGTTGATTCAGTGTCTGTGGCGATGTTATGCGGCAGATGAGAATTCTAGGTCTGAGGCAACGTGGAAAATTCACCAAATTCCACAAAGATCTCCTCCACCGTGAGTTTAACTCTCATTTTATTACAATATTTAAATTTTTTTAATCTTAGTTTATCAAATCTTAGATTCATTATAGCTTTTATATTGCTTTTTTGTGTCTTTTTTTCTATAATTTTGGGAAAAATTTTTGGAAGATTTATCTCTATTGCCCTTTAAAAACCCATATTTTTTCTATCAAAATCTGTCTAATATTTGTGATGTCAAGAAAAATTCTTGACATTATTGCACTTATTTGCTGCTGCCCCATTAAAACAAATCTTTTTTTATTGAATGCCTTGATTTTTTATATTCCCAAGACATTTCTTCACTTTTGATTGATCTTTTCTTTTATCTTCTTTTATCTCTTTGTCTTATGTGTTTGTTATTTTTTTCTCCCTTTTGTGCAGGAGTCAGACCAAGAGCAATACCAATAGGTAATGTTCAATAAACAGTTCTGAAGCACAACAGTAAAGGGTGATTGCTCTAATTAGGAATAATTTTGCCTTCAAATCTGGGTCAATTAGATTATAGAGCTTAAAAACTGCAATTTTCGAGTTTTGCATAGATATGGCACAATTAATTAGTTGCAACTTAGATTTGATAGAGGTTTTGCAGCACAAAATCACCACAATAACAACTGTAGTAAAATCGGAATCATTTAAAAAATTTGCAAAAAAGTGATCCCTTAAAATTGACTTAAAATATACACAACCAAAAATAAAAACTTTTTATTTTTTCACAAGTTTTCCAATTTCGTCCCAATTTATGTTGATGACCCTGTACTTCTTATCTAACCAATAGAGCATTTAGGCCCTGAAATTTTGGCGGTTTTTGCCCTAAACAAACCATTTCTTTTGGAATATTTGATTGCGCTTTCCAAAAAAAATATTTATTTTTGAATTTTATTTTTATTTGTTAAATCTTGATTTAACTGTAGTGTCGGTAGTTTTTTCCTTGTTGCATGATTGTGCAGGTTTTACTCCTTGGACGCCGGCGATTTGTTCGGAGATGCGGAGGCAAGGGGCGGGGAACGCAAATTCAGTTTTACTAACATTTTCCGTCCCAGGTCAGCCCAAAATCCTCCCTTATTTTCTTTCTTCATCTCCATTTTTATTCGTCCTTTTTATATTCCAAATTTATCACTTTTTCTTAAACACTTTTATCCAATTTCTCGATGTAATCCACCTTTTTGCTCCTCATTCTCTCAATGTTCATTTAATTAGATGTTCATTAAAGTCACAATTAAGTGTTGATTTCACTCATCATTATTATAAAAAAAAGCACTCGTACCTTATATTAGTTTTAACAATCAAATGCTATAGATTTTTTGGCTTTAATAAAAAGTAGTTTGGATTAGTAAAGGTAAAGTTGTTACAGGGAATAGTTTAAACATCAATTATGGGTAGGATCAGAAATTTATTACAGGGAAGTATTTCCAAAAGGGAAAATTTTCGTATATTTAATTTTTTGAAAAAAAATGTTTTTAGCAAATTTTGAACTATTTTTGACACATTTTTGACATATTTTTGTGGGGCAATTTTTTGGGGCAATGATCTCTGAATAAATGTGGGTCGACTTTGTTGTGAAGAAAGTACAGCAGCGATTGGTGGAGTCGCATTGCCGTGAGCAAGGAGGCCAGCAAGAAGTCGTCCATCGACAGCAGACTGGGCGACGACATCAGGTGCCAGAATTCACAAGAAAAATGGCACCCCTGATCTCAAACACTCTGGCACCCCTGAACATACTGCTTTACTGTCCTCATATCACTTATACTCACTCTCGTTTAATGATGGCACTTAAAATAAGGGATTTTAAGGCTCAAAAGAAGTAAGAGATAAAACAAAAGTAAGAACAATAAGAACATATAAGAACATATTCTTTGTGCATTGCAATTGCTTATCTATAGTTATTGCTAAAAGTTAGTCTTATACTAAGTAGTTTATGCTCAAAAATGTTCTCAAATAAAAGCACTAAAATCGCCTTAATCCAAAGCATTTTTTCGTAGTTAAAAGCAAAAGTCAATATGCACGGCAATATTTAAGTTTTTTGGAGTAAAAAGTACAATGAAAAAAGTACATTGGGGACTGTACCACCAAATCAATCACACATTACATAAAGATTGAAGTACTCCTTTTTTACAATATGAATAGAATTTCATATGTTTTTATTCAAGTGCAGTAGTAGCATACCTACAATAAGGATTACATTACGTAACTAGTTAGTAACTAGTTAGTAACTAGTTAGTAGTTACCTATCAATATACAATATCATTAGTCAATCGTTTCGTCCTAATCACTTAATTAATCACTGAGTTAAGTAATTAAGAAAGTAATTAAGAAAGTAATTAAGAAAGTAATTAAAAGTAATTAAAACCCGTTAATTATCGATTTTGTTTCAGTTACAAGACGAACAACACCTCGTTCGTGACTCGTTTCAACACATTGCGACGAGGAAGATCGACCGTGCATTCTCCCGCCAATTCGAGCTCAAATCGCAAGTTGGGCGCAAATCGCAGCGAGTCGAGCGATCAGCTGAACGCCGACGTCGTCGTCGAACATGACGAGGCCAATAAGCAAGGAAAGAAGAGCAGTGACGGTAATTATCAACTATTTATCAACTAATTATGATTAATGAAGGTGATTATTGTTATAATTGATGCTTAATTAAGCAATAATTAACTTTTAAGTAAAGCCAAATTAAGCTAGCTAGTAATAATGGTTATAAATTGATGCTTTTTAATTAATGCTTTGCTGTTGACTACTACATAATTAGCCTTACAACTGATGCTTAATAATGCTATAACTAAGGTTATGATTGTTGCTTAATGAAGCAAAATATGGTTATAATTGATGCATAACAATGCCATAATTACCCTCATACTTATACCTACTACTACATACTCTACTATACACTTCATGCTTTAGTGGCTACTTGAAACAGTGACATTATATGTAGAGTGCCATTATAAAAAGAAGATTCTAAATAGAAAGAAATCTTTTTTTTATACATTAGAGAGATTAATGTATACTTGCTTCCATATGTGGCTGTACAAAGTGTCCCGCAGCAACTCGCTCCTGCCATCTGTTGCGGGTTCGCGGGCAACTTCCCCGCAGATCGCGGGTTCCTTGGCCGACCCGACTTTGCCCTTGGTGCTGTCCACGCTGCTGCAGCGCGAGTTCGCCAGACCCAAGTCGCCCAGGGGAAGGAGGAAGGGAGAGGAGGAGGACGACATTCAAGAGGGTCACACTCTTATTTTACTTTTTTAATCACTTTTTTAATCACTTAATTAGAACACTAATTAGAACACTAATTAGACTTTTAATTAGACTCTTAATTAGCACTAATGACCCTTTAATCAAGCACTGATGACACTGCAAGTCACTAGGCAGTGCAGGCAAAGGCACTACACGCACTCGTACTACAAACACCCCTCTGATTACTTATGTATGCGATTCCCTATTGCAAATGTGAGCACTGCTCTTAATTATCTACAGTACTTAGCTGGAGAATAAGCACTTTTGAAGGAGCACTTTAGAAGGAGCACTTTGTAGAGTGTTTAATGAGTGAATGAGTGCTTTTACCTTGTTATGTGCTTAATTGGCTAGAAATAGGGCATTATTTATAGCACGCTTTCCATTGATTAAAGTGACATACATACAAACCAATTCTTGTAAACTGCTCGGATTTAAAGCACGAAGAATCCCTGGCACATTGCAGTCTCGATCGATTCACATCACAATTATTCACTGCATTTATTTATTTACCTACTATCCCCAGAATCCATTTACTCTTGGTCACGTGTGCATTTGGTCCCCCCATGCACAAAATTTTACTTAATTACTTAATTAATCACTTAATTAATGACTTAATTAATGACTTAATTGACCCTTTTAATTGACGTTTTCTCCCCTTTTTTTGAATGTTGCAGACGAGGAGGAGCAGTTGAAGCCGATCACGTTGACCCGTCAGCACAAGGGCGCCATCAGAGCCATCAGGAAGGTGGGTCATTAAGTGATTAATTAGCGTTAATTAGCATTAATTAACGAGATAATTGAGTGGCGAGGTGCAGATGCAGTTCCTGGTGGCCAGACGCCGCTTCAAGGCGGCGTTGAAGCCGTACGACCTGAAGGACGTCATCGAGCAGTACACAGTCGGACACCTCGACATGGTGGCCAGAGTCAGGGGGGTACATTGCAGGTAGTAATTAGTTCTGCAATCAACCACTTTTTATGTGGATCCTAACAAAACGACGAGACTAATGATAGTAATAAAAGTTGTAGATTTTGAGACGTTCTTTATAACTTATATAATACTTTTTTTCTAATCGTTTAGTAAAAATTCGAATTTTGTGGACTACTAACACTACTTACAGTACAGTACATATGTACAATGTAGGTAGTAGTTGTGATGGATGTCTGATTTTAGAGGATTTGTGTGGCCAAATTTGCTACTAACACTAATTTAAAGTCATGGTCTATATAATAGTTCTTAATTATTGGAATATAGTATTAGCAAAAAATGACAAAAATAACAGTTTTAGAGAACGTTTTCCTAGCTGCTGATGTTGCGTGCCCGTCGTCGCTTCAAGAACGCATTGAGACCTTATGACGTGAAGGACGTCATCGAGCAATATTCGGCCGGACACTCTGATCTCATTCTTAAAGTGAGACAACTACAGGGAAGGTAGAGATTATCAAAGCTTTTGTTTTTTGAATTTTTGCAAAAATTTGCAAAAATTTGCAAAAAATGAGCCTCGCCAAAAAAGCACTTTTTGAGCAAATTTTGACCTTTTTTCAAGGTCACAAGCACAATTTACACAAGATACTTATTGCTCGAACACTACTACAAGCAATCGTTGTGTTCACTCACCAGTGCACATTTACACTTATATCAATTAGTTCATTAATGAATGTCAATGAAGGCACATTAATTGAGCACTCATTAACAAATCTCTTTAATAATGTACACAACAAAATTGAGCAATTAAGACACTATTAATCTACATATTTAGCACATCAATCTATCTTCAAGATTTTATGGATTTGCTGTACAAAAGATAATTTGAGTACAGGTGTCTTATTTGTCAAAATCAATGAATGATTGTCTGATTCCATTTAACAAAAATGTCTCTTTAAATGTTCAAAATGAATGATTGTGTCTTTTTTCAATTGCACCTAGCTCTTAATTAAGGCTAATTAGCCTTAATTAATGACATAATTAGCCCTGTGTACTGAGCATGACGTTGCAGCTGAAGTACTTGGCGGCTCGTCGCAAGTTCCGAGAGGCGCTGAAGCCGTACGACGTGAAGGACGTCATCGAGAGCTACTCCGCAGGACACGCAGACCTCGTAGGAAAGGTCAGGGGACTCCAACAAAGGTAATTAACGGCTAATTAACTCTTAATTAGGGTCATTAATTCCTTCTTTTATTAGGGTCATTAATGAAATCATTCATTACCTTAAAAGGGAGGATTTTTAGGGCATTTCGACTTATAATTATACAAGAGGAGAAGCTCATTCATTAGCAATATGTATATAGTGATCGATGAAATGAGATAATTACTTGGAAAGTTTGTGCTTTAAGTGTTATATTGCATGATCAATTAATTAAGTGATTAATTGTCTTAATGACTCTTAATTACGTAACTCACTTTAATCACCACTAATCAATGTAAGTTCACAAGCCAAACTGAATGTACGAGTTCAATGCACTTGCATAATGTTTGTTGTCCGAGCACTACTGTAAGTGTGTTTCTCGATTGATCCACGGTGTCACTCTATAATGAGGCCTGAGTTCTCAAACTCATTAAGTGATTAAGTGATTAATCGCCTTAATTATTAATATTAATGACCTAATTACCTTTTTGGTAAAGATTGGATCAGATTTTGGGTCGTCAGGGTTCGAAGGGCAAGGATGTGTACGATTGTCGTCAGAGTCTGGCCTCTCGCATCGTGAAGACTGAGCGTCAGGTGGATTTTTTAGAGGAGAAACTCGATCGACTTATTTCGATGTACGAAGATGATCGAAAAAGATTGGGAAGTCTCAACAGTTCCACATCTCCTCTCTGTCCTCCCTGCACACCAATGGCCAACTCGCCCAGTCCCCCCGGGCAATACCTCAATGCCAACAAGCCAGAACAGGTCATGAACACTTCATTTTAGCCAAAAAAGTGTTTAATAAAAGTTGTAGATAATAAAATTTTTAATAATTCTTGTTTTATAGCCAAAATCGATACTCGTTGATACGGCGGCGGAGGAGGAGCCGGAATCCAAGAGCGAGTTGGCGGCCGCAGTGGCTGTAGCAGCCGCTTCTGGCCAGAGACGCAGAGTCACTAAGAGACCTGTCATTAAGAAAAGAGTTACTCTCAGGTAAATAAATAATCAAAATTAAATGATTGATTGATTGATTACTTGATTGATTGATTGATTGATTGGTGTGTGTGTTGGGGCTTGTTGTTGTGTGTCAGTGGATCTCGACAGCGACTGACTTCGACGACGCTCTCGCCCACCAATCGATTGAGGAGGAGTAAAATGCAAGTCTCATCCACCTCTTCCTTCATTGATTGATTGATTGATTGATTGATTGATTTGTCAATCAATCATTGTTCTCAGTAGATTCGACGAGTTTGTTATTGCTAGTTATTTGCTTTGCTTAATACTACTCGACGTTTTTTTGAGGGATGACATATTTTTCGCCTGTTCGAAGCTTGTTCCTACTTATTTACTTACGTATTTAAGCTTAATTAATTCGTTTACAATTATGGCCTTATATTATTGTGTTAGCATTGGTAATGATAAATTGGTATTGACTAATGAGATTTACATTATTCTTGTAGAAAAAGCTAATATATTTACAAGTCAATAGTAACAAATCGCTTAGAAGAACCGGAAAAACTTGATAAAACCAGACGAATTCCTCTGTAAAACTAGTAAATAAGCATGATGTTACATTAATTGCATGTACTATAAAGTGATTTAAAAGTTGGTACATTTTTTTGCTTCATATGAATTTGATAAAAAGAATATATCATCTCAATCTTGAAT
>JAOXNJ010041435.1:0-12928 GCA_028566655.1 Metis holothuriae
GGCGAGAAGGCGAGGCCCTTGACCACGTAGCTCTTCTTGCCGAACTTGGCGTCCGCCGGCTTCGTCGAGAACTTGTCGCGCTTCTCGCCCAAATCGTCGAACAACACCACCACGCGCTCCGACGTGGCCGCCGCCAACTTCAGGTTCGTCGGCGACCACGCCAGCGCCGTGATCTTCGCCGCCCCTTCCGCGCACGCCAGCAAAGTCTTCAGGTGCTTCAGGTGCATGTTATTCACCTAAAACCGAAATCCGAATGGAATGCGAGCACTAAGCATTGGAGAAAGCAAATCGATTGAGTACTTCAGGTACAAGTCCAGACAATGCAGAAATCAACATCAATACGATAAATACCAAAAAATTAACAGTGATAAAAATGATGTTCTTATGGGGTATATTTATTGTTAAAGAGGCAAAAATGTCATGGTTTAAGGTACAGTTGTCAGTAAATACATTTTATGGAACAGTAGTAGTGTTTTCACTTCCTATACTAGAAACAAGCTTTATGGGCTTCGTTCGTTCCCGGAACGAAATGCAAACGAAATTCAAAAATGCAATAGATAAGGGTATTGGATGAATAATTCGAATTTTCAGAGGCCGGATTGATTGAGTAAAATACATGCGCACGTAAAACAAGTACTACATGCTTGGAGAATATTTGAGGAATAATCAACATTTAGGATTCGAGATAATGGAGTCCACTTGTCCAATGAAAGGAAGAGGATCAAAAGAGAACTTGAAGTTCACGCAGAAATAACGTCTCAATTTGAAGTTTAAGACGAAAAACGCTTGATTGGAGTCTCAAACAATGCCTGATGGACAGAGCTGAAATTCTAGATGAATGAACTATGTGCGGAGTGACAAATACGAAGAATTGGAGTTGAGATCCGGAGAGGAGCAAGATGAACGCATTATCTTCGCAATGTATTTAGAAACTCTTCAAATGAGAACTGCTCCACTCATGTTGTCGCCGTTGCCGCCGTTGTTGACGTTGCCCCACTTGTCGGGGGACTCGGGGCTGGGGGTCAGGTAGTTGTTGCTCTTGTCGCCGAACTGAAACACCTGGCCCTGCACCTGCTGGTGTTGGAAGTGCTGCTGCTGCAGCTGTTGAGCGTTGGCCACGATGGCGAACTGCGCCGCGTACTGCTGCTGGTTGATGGCCACGGGCGGCGACGAGGCGTAGGGCATGAGCGGGTGCGGCGGCGACAAGTGGTTGGAGCCGACGCTGTTGGGCGGCGACATCAGGGAGCACGAGGCCGGCGGCGACAACGAGCTGCTCGGCGGCGAGTGCACGGAACTAGCGGAGTTGGGAGGAGAGAACTCGAGGCCTGAGGACAGAGGGGACGATGACAATGCAGTAGTATTGGAGGCATTCACGTTGATGCCATTCCCTCGTCGTCGATGATGCGGAGCATCTTGATGGTGGCGAGCGGCCATAGACGTCTCATAGGAAGGGGGCATCAAATCCTCGAGATTAGGTTGAGAAGTGGACATGGGATGCTGAGGCATCATGGCTCCACGACGTTGTTGTTGCTGCTGTTGTTGTCGACCAATTACAGAAGATTGTTGTGGAGGAGACTTCTCCATCTTAAGCAACAATTCCGACTCGTAAGCATTACTGTTGTTATTATTTGTTCTGCGACCATTGCTCTTCGTCTGCCTCCCCAACGTCATGGAGCCCGTGGTGGGCGGTGAAGAGGCATCGTCCTTCTTCCCACTCGACTTGCCCTTGCCATTGCTCTTGTTCTTGATCAGCGGCATCTGCGTGGGCGACGACGCGAAAAAGTGCTGCGTGGCCAAGCTGCTTTCGGGAGGAGGCAATTGAGGCGACGGCAATTGAAGCAAATCAACGATGTCTTGGCTCTTGGCCACATGAATGGGCAAGCGCTCCATATTGTCTAATATCGACTTGTTGGCACAATGATCAATAAGTGCTCTGGCCGACTGATAACTTCCTTCTTTGGCGGCAAGGAAGATTGGAGTCTGATCAAAGCTGTCTTGAGCATCTCTGTTGGCACCGTGGGCCAACAACACGTTGACGGCCTCGACGTTGTTCACCGAAGCGGCCCAGTGCAGGGGCGTCTTGCCCTCGTTGTCGGCGGCGTTGGCGTCGGCCCCGGCCTCGATCAGCTGCTCCACCATGCCCTCCATGGCCAGACGAGCGGCCAAAATCAGAGGTGTGGTTCCATCGTTATCTCTAGCATTTAGCTGCGTCTCCCTGTTCCTCAGAAGAATGTGGAACACGCTCTGAGCATCGGCTGCCACTGCAGTATGCAAGGGAGTGCGACCAGTATTATCCACTGCATTGGCCTTGGCGCCCAAATCAAGCAACTTCTTAGCGTTCTCGGCACGGGCAAAACGGGCTGCCAGGTGTAAAGGCGTCTCTCCGGTGCGATCCAGCTTCTTGTTAAAGTCGGCGTCGTGACTAAAAAAAGAAATAAAAGAAAATTAAGATGTGTTACATTTAGAGAACCTCTTATGCCCTCGTATTAACAAAAGCAGTAAAATGCAAAATAAATACATATGAATACTTACTTGACGAGGTCCTGGATAACTTGAACAGAGGACTCTTGGTCGTTGCTATTGTTGGCGCTGTCACCCTCGTTGATGTCTCCGCTATCTAGACCTGAACCGCCTCTAAAAGCAGCAATCATAAGAGGCGTCATTCCCATGGGACCTCTGGCATCGACATCGAGATAGGAATCGTCCAAGCCCTTGCTATGGTGAGGTTGGGGAGGTGTCAAGGCTCCCAATATCTCTGGATTGCGAATATCTGCAGCATTCAAGTGTTGTTGTGTCCACTTTCGGACATCGCTGTTGCTACTGCTATTCTCCTCCTCCTGCATCCAATCGGCCATCATCAGGTGGTTTGTAGAGGCATCATTCTGAGTACGGCGTTTCTTGACGGGTCGCTCTTGGGGATCGTCGTCGGACCAGTTATCCGAGTGATTGCTGAACCAACCAGTCTTAGCAGGCTCCGACCTGGCGTTGGCCCTGACATTGGAGGAGAAGAAGAAACCCTCAGGGAACCAAGTAGCCGCCCTGTTCTTGCGTTTGTTGGAATTGGTGTGAGTGACCACGCCAAAGGCAATGCCCACCATGCACATTAGCAAGATGCCAATGATGACACCGACACTAGTGGAGCCGTCTGTATTGCTACCACTGGTGCCGCTACCAGCACCAACTTGAACTATGCCCCAGTCCTCGGAGGAGAGTTTCTCAGCACCAATCATCGCGCCGAAGAGGTTGGCGTAGCCCTCGGCGCTCTTGAAGCACTGCTCCTCCTTGATGTGTACACTGGCATGATGCTCCTGCTCCTCGCACTTGGCGTTGTCGATCTCGAGGTAAACCACGATGCCCAAATTGGCGTGCAGCAGAAGATTTGTGTTGTAAGCATAGTCAGCAGGACCTAGACTGGCGGGGTCGAAAGGCATCACTTTAGGTGTGCCGTCGTCATTCCTCTTGATCTTGAAATTGGTCCGCAAAACAAGCGAGAGATAGCGCTCAAAGCGCTTCTGCACCTCGGTGTCGAAGTCGTCCTCCTTCATGCTCAGCACCACGTAAAAGTCGCCGGGAATCACGCCCTTCTTGTTGTTGCTACTGTCGCTCTCCTTCTCGCAGTCAAGGCCGTCCCAGCCGCAGGCGGCGTTGTTGCAGCGCTCGTCGCAAACGCCGTTGCCGAAGCGCTCCGTGCAATACACGTCGAAGGTGGGGTTGCACTCGCGCACGCTGTGCTCGCAGTCGCGGCCGTCGAACAGACACTCGGGCGAGTTGCACTCGTCGTCGCACACGCCGTCCTGGAAGACGTGCCAGCACTTCTGGCTGCCTCGAAGACTGACACTCACGTTGCAGTGCTTCCAAGGGTTGATGCCGATACGACAGTCGCCGCCATCGTAGTCGCAGAAGTGCGTGTTGCACTCCTCGTGGCAAACGTTGTCGCCCTTCTTCGCCGCGCAGTCGTTCTCCACGCACCGCCGCTTCTCCTCATAGGGGTCGAAGGTGTAGACGACGTCGTGGCTCGCGCGGTCGACGCCGCCCCTGCTCGTCTCGTCGTACACGTCACACGTCTTACCCTTCCACTTTGCGGCACAAATACAGTCAAAGTCTCCGGTCCGGTCCACGCATCGGCCCCCGTTGTTGCAGGGATCGTACGTGCACTCGTTTCGCGTGTCCTGTTCGCACTGTCTGCCTGTTGTGCCTGGAGGACAGACACAAGTGTAGCCGGTCTCGGAGCCGCCGTACTCACCTCGTCGATCTGAGTCAATGCAGGTGCCTCCGTGTCTACAAGGTCCACTGTCGCAACTGTGACCTGTGAATTGGCAATTGGAGCCGTAATAGCCAGTTGGACAGACGCAGCGGTGACGCTCTGCCTCGTTCTTGCAAACGCCTCCGTTCAAACAGGGTCGATGGAGACAGTGATCACGTCGACGCTCGCAATGTCTCCCCTCGAATCCCGGTTTGCAGTTGCATCTGAAGTCGTTTGTCAACTGAATGCATTCCTTGGTGCCAACCGCGGCACAAGGGTTGGACAAGCACTCGTTTACGTCGCCCTCGCATCGAGGTCCCACGAAGCCTGGGGGACAGCGACACTCATAGCCGCCGATCTTGTCTATGCAGGTACCTCCATGGTGACAGGCTCCTTCGAAGCACTCGTTAACGTTGATTTCACATAGTAAACCCATCGTGCCGTGAGGACAGGAGCATCTGAAGTCATTGACCAGGTCGTGACAAATTCCATTGTTCTGGCAAGGATTGGGCTGGCAGTCGTTAATGTTGAACTCACAATTCTTGCCTTGGAATCCAGCTGCGCATTCACATTGATAGGTGCCAATCAAATCTTTGCAAGTGGCGCCATTTTTGCAAGGTTGGGTGAGACATTCATTGATCTCTTCCTGACAATAGCTGCCTTTGTAACCTTCGGCACAAATGCACTCATGACTATTTCCAATGTCTCTGCAATGACCACCATTTCTGCACAACTCGTTACTGCCCACGCTTCTGAGTCGGGCAGCAACTTGACATGAGACCTGGCGCACATCACACAACTTTCCAGTCCAACCATCTAAGCAATGACAAGTAAACTTTGTGCCATATTGGGAGCACTGGCCTCCATTCTCACACGGATTCTCCTTGCACCAGTTGACCATGCGCTCACAATTGCTGCCAGTGCGACCAGGGGGGCAGTGACAGGTGTAATAGTCCCCATGATCCATGCATGTGCCTCCATAATGACAGGGGTTCCTTTCACACTGATCAACTTGCAGTTGACAATTAGAACCGGTGAAGCCATGAGCACAAACGCAGGTGAAGTTGTTGATGCCATCCACGCAAGTGCCACCATTCATGCATGAGCTCTGAGTGCAATCTTCATCGTTGGTCTGGCAATGAGTGCCACTGAATCCTGTCGGGCATTGGCAAGTGAAGGAGTTGACGTAGTCGTGACAAGTCGCACCATTCAAGCATGGGTTGGAGGCACATTCATCAATGTCATGCTGGCAAAGATGACCGCCAAAGCCGTCGACACAGGCGCACTTGAATGAGTCCATGCCATCTATACAAGTGCCCCCGTTGAGACATGGAGCGTTCTTGCAATCGTCCACGTTCAGGAGACAATCGCGTCCCTCAAAGCCCGGTCTGCAATGACAACGGTAGCTGCCATTGGTGTTCTCGCATGAAGCACCATTTCTGCAAGGCATGTTCTGACACTCATCGATGTCTGTGTCACATAAGCGGCCTGTAAAACCCAACGGACAGGAGCACATGTAGTCTCTATAGTTAGCGCTAGGAACACACGTAGCCCCATTAGCACATTTGTCGGGACTGCACGGATCCATTTCGATTTCGCAGCGTTTGCCAGAGAAGGGCGCTTCGCAGATACACTTGAAGTCGTTGACCAAATCAATGCAGATTCCCTTGTTTTTGCATGGATTCATCTTGCAATCGTCGATGTTCACCTCACAGTTCTTCCCCACAAAACCAGACGGACACTCGCAGCTGTAGGCATTGAAGCTTGTACGACACTTGCCTCCGTGTTGACAAGGGTTGGACTTGCAAGCATCTACTTCGCTTTCACATCGCTGGCCCTCATATCCTGGTTTACATGTGCAAATGAACTCATTGAAGCCGTTCTCACACTCTCCACCATGGAGACAAGGATCGGGAGAGCACTCGTTCACGTCCGACTGACACAAGGGTCCGAAGTAGCCGCGAGGACAGTTGCATTTAAAACCTAAAAAGCAAACATTAAACTAAAATTTTTACCGAGAAAAAATTTTTCTAAGCAAGGACTTCTTTGTATATTTTTACCTGCAACAATGTCGACACACTCGCCTCCATTGAGACAAGGCTGACTCTGGCACTCGTCAATCTCAGTCTGGCAATTGACTCCAGTAAAGCCCGGTCTACACTTGCACTCATAGCCATTAATAAGATCGATGCAGGCTCCATTCAGACAAGGATTGGAGTAACACTCATTGATATTATGCTCGCAATTATCGCCCCATGTGCCTTTTGGACACAGGCAATTGTAGCCGTTGTCTCGGTCCTCGCAGGTTCCGCCGTTCTGACAAGGCTTGGCATCGCACTCGTCGATCTGGCGATCGCACAGGAAGCCGGTGTAGCCAGGGTCGCAGTTGCATCTGAACGTGTTGTCGCCATCCACGCACTGTCCGTGGCGACACAGATTCTTCTTGCAATCATTGCGATTTACCTCACACCTCGGGCCTGCATAGAACAAGGAATAACATTATTTTGAATCTGAAACTTCAAAATAAAAATTAATTTAGTAAAAAACTTGCCATAGAAGCCTGAAGGGCAATCGCAAGTGAAGGAGGCATAAGCATCGCGGCATTTTCCACCATTCAAACAAGGGTTGCTAGAGCACTCATCGATGTCGACCTCGCATTGCTTTCCTGTAAATCCACTGGGACACGTGCAGCGGTAACCGTTGACGAAATCGGTGCAGATGCCGTTGTTGGCGCAGGGCTGCAATGCACACTCGTCTACGTCCGTCTCGCAATGAGGTCCGGTGAAGCCTGAAGAGAAAAACTTAAAAGTAAGGCACAAACAAAAATCACCTTCACATGAGTATGTACTCTTGTATGGGCAGTTGGGCACTCAAAAAGATATTCGTTCTACTCGCCGTAGCTGCTTTCTACTTCTCAACATTTGTAACAACATTTGTCCGTTTAAAGAGTTTTACAAATGCCATTAAATCAGAGCCATACAAAGCTTGATGATAAAGCACCTTAAACTACACGTCATTATTACCATTGGACATGATCAGCAGGTGGTCCAAGTGGCACTTCCGGTCTGTCTTTACTATAATTGACTAGGGCAAATTGAGTGTCTGGGGACCGTATTTGGACCACCTTCATCTTGTGGTGCCAGCCTTGTTCGAGTTTCGGCGTGGGAAAGAGCTTTGGTGAAGGTGAGCTGGCAAGCAAATGTAAACTTGGACGGACCCCTTAAGCACTTCAAATGAAAATAAGTATTTATGAGCACTGCTTGATGAATTGCAGTGACCCGACGGATGGGAGTGAGATCTGTTTGGCTCAGACCAAGCTTAATTTGTATGCATGGTCATAGATAAGCAGAACAACTATTTGTACACTCAACTCTCAACATTCATCACTGACACCTGCGGCTGGCTCGGTCTGGTGGATTCATGAGCAGAGGAAAGTGGAACTGCGAGACTGGAGATTAAATTTATGAAAACAAGCAAAGCCATTCCACCTCGTCCACGTCATTACTCAAGAGGGTAGGAGTGGTTAAAAACAATGTAAGTTTTCGTAGCTTGAATCGAATTATTTACGCATCTTTTTTCAGTCAAAGAATTATATCAAGAAAAATTATACCGTGTATCATGCTCCTCTGGGCTAAAAAAATACCAGGCACATTTTTCATCAATTTGTGCAAATAATCCCTCACGGTGCAATACTCTTCGCCTGACCACCAAATGCAAAATAACCGCGCATTATACTCGTATGAACCACCAAATCAAATTTGGTTCACCAGAAAGACCAAAAGAGCTCGTATCCACAAATAGGAGCTCTCTTTTTTGTAAAGGTAAAAAGGAGAGGCAAGTCGGTCGACTTGCCAACTCCAACCCTGTAGCTATGTACCACTCACGAAATGAAATAATGGACGGAGCTCACAATGGCACCTATGTAGAGCTCTTTTTAGTATGGTTGGTGAGCGCAGGAAATGGCCAGATTGTGTCTGTGTCGTGTTATTAGAGTGAGCAGCCTGGGCAGACGGATTGCGGGCAGCAATGGCGGCGTTGGCCGAGGCTGGCCTGGTGGGAAAGGAAGCCGCGGAGGAGCTTCGCCTGGGGCAAGACGCAGTAGGAGTCGAGCTGCTCGGCCACCTGACCCTCAGCCATTGGCCGATCCAGACGAGGTCGATGGTCAACACCAGGATGAACTGATTTGCTGCCAACTAACCTGTGGACAAACCCCAAACCCTGGAACCCTTACAAAAAATTGTACACAAGCTCTGTTGACGAGATTTGAGACTTGGACAACCGTGACAAGCCTGAATGTCGAATTATGGCAATGCAGATGAGCAATCCTTTTTGCCATGACCAACTTGTTTACTCGCTGACAGCAACAACAACAGCACATGAATGATTTCTTGAGCAAGCCAGCACTCCCACTGAGATGGGATCGGAACGGGTCCCGTTACCAAGTCCTTTTTGCATTGTGTTCCAATGGCCTTGAGAGCGACAACAGGGCTTAAAAACGAGAATGGAAAACCGAACAAGTGGCAATTCCGGGGTTGTGCAAGCGTCCTTATTGGACAAGTGCTTCTTCTAGGTACTTCTTAAGCCATTTTGTCGATGCTAATGGTGTGTCACGCCGGCTTAAGACTTCAGCGTCAAAATAACCAATCGCATTGAGTCTGCCAATGTAGTTTTGTGCTCTTGTAAAACTTCTTTTACCTTTTACTACTCCCTGGAAGGATTAGCGACTCACTCAAACACTCTCTGAGCTGTCCAAAGCCTCTGAAAATGAAATGGTTGCCTGCACAGAGAAAACGACGAGCGCACACGCTTTTGTCAAGACGAGAAAGAAATTTGTACTTACTACTAGTAGCAATGCTTTAAAAAGTGTAAAGTGATACGTACTTTTCGACGATTGTTACAGTGCAGCCAAAAGAACGTATAACTTTGCTGGAATGCGTAGCATACTAACTCATATAATTCTTCTTCATCTCTTTTCTGTGGGGTTCGTCGTTCGTTGCGATTGCACTTTTACTCGTAACGAGAAAAAGAAGAGAGTAAGCAGCTCATGTCCCTCGACGAAGAGAGGGCTATCGATAACTACCACTATCATTTCCACTAATGTTCAAGTGCATCGTTTTGCTAACGCATTTCTTCAATAACTATCCCTACTTTGGCATTTCTTCAGTCGTTTTCTTCTCTTCAAAGCATACGATAATGTACACATTTCACAGTACTTCTCTATCTACCTATCTTCCAGTCTTCCAATCTGTAGTGCTACTCTCTTTAGTTGTGTGAGCAGTCACTGGAGGTTTTAGTAGACAGACACTTTGCTGTGGTCGGCCCTGGCTGCCACCTGCCTACTTGGAGGCAGACCATGGACGACCTGTGTTGCCTCGGGCACTGCTTCCAAGCGTGGGACCGACGACGACAACGACTGCTTGCAAGAACAACAAGCAAAGCACTACTACTGTGTGTACTGTATTGGACAGACAAAGAGCTGATGGCGGCCAACAAGTGGAGTGATGTCTTGAAAACCTGATGGAGGAATCTGAACTTTTTCCAAACAACTTGCAACTCCTGCAATCTACATACATCCAACCCATTATTCCACTGAGCTGCGTTAGCGACAATCTCAGCAGTTAACGCCCTCCAATCTCAACGTCTCTATAGCATTGCATTGTACGATTGGCTTCTTGGAGCGCACACTTGAACACAGGTTTTACGACATCATGTCTTGGTTAAGTGGTGCAGCCCCCTTTTGCATTGTCCAAAATGCGCGGTTGCCATGCCACGAGAGATCAACGACACTAAAGGGGTGGCTTAGTCCAACTCTCTCTGGGCTACGTCAATCTCTTTGTGTGGCCCCTTGAGTGACGGGTGAGAGCAGGGATTGGACGCCATGAAATTTTCTTATGTACCACCAGAACCAACCAATGATACCAGAACGCTTAGAAATCTTCTTAGGGGCACCCAAATCGGTTGTAGGTACCTCAGCAAAGAAATATCTGCTGAACCAACTGCAAGAATTTTTTTCCTTTTAGTGTTACTAAGAGTGTCTTAATACGCCAAGCACTGCAATACTCGTATCTCCCGTTTTCTCAGACTTAAGGGCAATCGCCAAGTTAAAGTTGGTTACTAACACAATTTTACTGTGTGCTCAAATTGAGCTCGTCAGGTATGTGAGCTCAAAGTCAAAAGAAATAGACTTACAACATCCTACAACTAGCCATTTTGGCTCGTACCTACGAGGTCTTTGGGCCACCTTTTATTGCCTCTCAGAGCTCGAAATGAGACGAACGGCCTTAAATGCTTGGCCAAGAGTGGGAGCCAAATACTGCCTGTGTGTAAAAGAGAGCCTACCTGAGACCTGTCGAACACAGGGTAGCTCATTTTTTCAACTCACATTAGGCTGCTAAGAGGTCACTAAAAGATCTCCGGTTCAAGCTACAATACGTATTTAGTATTTTTTCACTTCTGAAATTTCATTAAGGCAAAGCCAGTCTTGATGGAGGTCACATTCATATCTTTCTGCCTCGAAAAAGTTGCTCTAACACTGAGATTGAGGCGTCAGTCCTTATCAGAAGACCTGACAAGAGCAGCAAGTTCGGAACACTGGGCAAGTAAAAGATTGACTCTCTGGGTCAGTCAGTGCCGCCTAGTATGTGACAAGCGAGCAAACACAAGATTGTGGCCCGAGACAGACGGCTAAATGCAATGAGACGAAGTTCTAAACTACATATTTAACCGTGACTCGATCATTGAGCTATGTACGTAATTCCTAACATCGGCCTGGAATCGTGGCAGGTGCACGTCCTCTCAAGGCTTTGTTAGAATCCTATGTGGACCCAATCGTCCAATCAGCTGCCAGCCTTCCATATCTCTTTGCAGGCCCTGTAAATTTGTAGGCTTGGGGCTTGGCCAGGCTCAAAAGAGTACAATTGTCGACAATTTGGACCGTGACACCCCCCAGTATTTCTCGTATCTGTAATTTTCGTATTATTTACGATTTTTTAGGTGTCTTGAAGATAAAACACGATTATGTCTCGAGGTCTTTGATAAGAGCAATGAACCACAAAGTCATTTCTTGTTTTCCATTTCTAACTGACCTGGCATGCAGATGCATCTGAAACCTCCACGTTCGTCGATACACGTGCCCTTGTTCTGGCACGGATTGGACTCGCACTCGTTGATGTTCACCTCGCATCGCGGACCAGTAAAGCCTGGCTGACAGTCGCATCGAAAGCTTCCCGGTGTGTTTACGCATACACCCTCGTGCTCACAAGGCGATCCTGCAAAAATTAGTTCAAACTAAAGTCAAAACTGATCCCCATGAATGCAGAGAACTTCAAATTTTACCTTCTAAGCATTCGTCAATGTCAACGTTGCACTCGGCGCCCACGAAGCCCTTGGGGCAGCTGCAGTTGTAGCTGCCGGTCACCATATCGGTCTCGCAAATGGCGCCGGCGTTGCAGGGGTTGGAGGCGCAGGCGTCGTTGAGGTGGCACAAGAGGCCCGTCTTGCCGACGGGGCACTCGCAGTAGTAGTTGGCCACGCGGTCATGACACGTGCCTCCATTGAGACAGGGTTGCCCAGCACAATCGTCCACGTCGATCTCGCAGTTCTTGCCCGAGTAGCCGTTCACGCAGATGCAAGAGTAGCCGGGGCTCGTGTTGGCACATGTGGCCCCGTTCTCGCACGGGTCCACCTCGCACTCGTCCACGTCTTCCGTGCAATACGTGCCCGTGTGTGTAGCCGGGCACTCGCAGCTGTAGGAACCCACCCCGTCAATGCAGCGACCACCATTCTGACACAAGTGGTAGGGGCAGTCGTCCACGTTCACCTCGCACCGCTTCCCCTCGAACCCTATTAAAATTACAATACAAAATGGGGGAAATATATTAAAAAACCGGAAAAAAGTTAAAAATGAAATATCTAATGACAACAAACGTTCATGTCTCCAAGAGAGAGCAATACAGGGGAAGTAACAGATGGCTAACGACGAGGCTTGAGCTACAATTAGGATGGATTTATCCTCAAATTTTAGCTTTGTGTGCATACTCATTACACGGATGGAGATTAAATACTCTTACCTCAAAGATTACTAGTAGTGCGTACTACAAACATGTAATCTCAGCCTGAGGCAAAAGTGGGTTGTTCTGCCTCTCGTTCTCACAGAAACTCAGAAAAGAGTGGAAACCCGACTTTGCATGAGTGCGTAGGATCCAAATACATTGAGCACGCAATGCACAGGAAATGAAGACGAACAAGCACAGCACTGATATACGTATTCGAGTCTTCGTTTGCATGTTGATTGTGTTCGTCTATCCTCAAAAAAAAATCACAATGAAATTTTGAATAACAAGCAGCAACCTCAGAATATAATCAAGGTATTGGTGCCAATTGATATTAGCTCTTACAAGGAGTAGCTCGTTGCAAAGCTGAGGTGGTGGATACCCGTAATTCGTGACCCGACACTAAAAAAAGCATGGAGAGAACAAAGAAGTCGACACATCTATTGCTACCTGTGAACCCAGTTTGACTGTATTTTTTACTCTAACCCGCTTCCCCAGAAGTAAAAAACGCGGTTCAACGACTCGTTTAATGTCTTAGACTTTAGTACAACTTACATTACTAGACAGGTCGTGTGTGTGGTTGAACAATCCATTTGAGAAAGCGACATACCAAAGCCTCGGCATTCCCGAGACC
>JAOXNJ010041989.1:2800-12918 GCA_028566655.1 Metis holothuriae
GCTGGGCTGGAGTTGCCAACTTTTATCAGCTCTCAGCCACTCGAGACCGATCGGCCCTTGCAATCGGGGCAAACGACAGGAAAACACTTGCTAAAAGCTCCATGAAAGCCCATCAAATCTCTTTAAGAGAACATTCTCGATCATTCTTGCTTAATTTTGCTGTAAAATTGTAAAATAAGTGTAAATAATGCAGTGAGACGATGAAATGAAGAGCGAAGTGGGCGTGTATTTGGGTCGATGACTAATGAATGAGGGGACACAGCCAGCGAATGCACGTGGGCGATAAACAAGGGGAACTGGCCCGACCACAACTCCGTCATCGCCCCAAGACATGTCACCAAGACACATTTGTGTAATAAACAGTTAACTATACAAGTCAATTTATGAAAAACATATAATATATACTTCAATGAAGAATGCATCAAAGTATTATTGAGTGTCTATTAGTATTCTATATTTATGATTGTTCTACATATTATTGATTGTGCATTATTGAGTGGCATCCAACACATGACTTATTGATGAAGGAGCAAATAATGAAAGGAACCAAAATAGCACCAACAATAATAATAAAAAAGGCAACATCATTTACATACATCATGTTAATTGGTTCGTCCTAAAAGAAATACATGATGAATGAATGAATGTGGGCACGAATTAACGTCGACTGGAGCAGAGATTTTTCGACATACGCACGCCTACACGCAAAATTCAGGCCCCCAAAGATGACGTCACTCAGGACTACCTAAATACATCTAGTAGGAAGGTGTGGGCCGATACAATGAGATGAGACAGGCACTCATTCGAAAAAAATGATAGACTCATCACTAATTAGTGACCAAAGACAAAAAAAGAGCTTTATCAATAACCTTCATATAATAAGACTATTATTGTTATTATTGCTTTTTTATGAAAGATTGAAACAACAAAAAAATGTCTATAATAATAGTAGATGTCTATTAAAAGATGTTTGAGTGACAGTGCTAGTGGGTTTTCCCCTCTCTTTATTGCATCGATTGCCACGCAAGCAAGTTTCCTGCAAGGAAAACTGTGAAGAAGAGAGACATGGTCAATGACTGCTGGTTCGCATCTCTGGTGACAGCTTAATTGCTCGCGTGCGCCAGCAGCTCTCGACACGCGAGAGATTCTGGCCGCAAAATTGCTTCGGACCCACAAAAAACACCACAAATCCCGTGCAAACGAGTCTTTTCAAAAGACAATTTTGACCAATGCTCGTCTTTTGAGGAACATACGATTACGTGAAAGTGGCCAATTCGAGACCGAACAATAAACAAAGGCTGAATTGACTGCATGAGTTGTCGGGAATCATTGCAACAGACATAAATCATGTGTCTTGTTCGACTTCCCCCACTCATTCATTTCTCTTGTTTGTATACAATGTTCTCGTTTAGCAGCTACTTCTGGAAAACGGCTACTTCTTACTGCTACAATACGAGCTGCTACATACTGCTACTATGCCAAATACGTTACTTTATGGAGTGTCTAATGCAGATATTGTACTGCCAATTGCTTCAGAGCCACTAAACTCTTTGCTTTTTCAGTAATTCTTTCTAGTATGTAGTATAGCAAATACTTCTTTAGTCTTTCAATGTTGCTGTAATAACCTAAGGTGTGAATCAATAACACTTTTGCCAAAATGGCGGGCAAATTTTGAAAAACTCCTATTTCTACTTCTTCAACTTCTACCAAAAGTACTACTTCTATTACGACTACTTCTACCAAAGTAACTACTACTTCTACTACAATTACTACATGTACTACATTTTCTCTTATTTGCTCTAGCCCCAGCCACTAGCCCCTTCTTTTATTGGCTACTAAGGCGTTTTTACTGCTTTCTTTTTGCATCCCATTGCTGCTGCCTTGGCGGAGTGATAAGCACGCATAATTTATGAGTGTTGTCGACAGACGACAGTGCAACGCGTTCCATGCATGCATCGACTTCACTAACTTTGTTATGATCTCTCGAATCACCACAAGGCATTGCACATTCGCAGAAATGCCTTCATAGCTCTCTTCAAACTCGTCGAAAATGCTTATAAAACGCTTTCGTCGGAAACATTATTATTTCGATTTCAGCCATTTTCAACTACATGATGACACTAGTTTATTTCACGCCAAATGAATTGATTTAGCTTCCACGAAAGAGATACACTACGATTGAAAGTCTGGCTCCAACCCCGTGCACGTCGAGAACTTTTTGAAGAAAAGGATTGAAGAGCTAAGGCCAAATTGAATTCGAACTCTTGAAATGAAGTTCTAGCTCCAAACTTTATTTTCTCGTTGCTTTCCAAGTATGGGTAGAAAACAAAGAGGGACACATAAATTTCGGGAAAGAAACAGATTTGTCATAAACGTAGCTTGAACCAAAAGTGTTTTATTCAAAAATTTCACAATAATTGCTTCACCAATCAAAAATTGTCACTTTTAATCAAAATTCAATTAATAAACGGCTCCGGGTCGTCTTGGTCTCTGGAAATTTCCCTGGTGACTCGCAGTGAATCTGACGGCGTCATTATAGACGCGTCGTCGCTCAGCTCTGGCCTGAAGCCCGAACACGAAGCCCACCGTCACCACAATGGCCGAGATGCACAACAACACCAGGGCCAACGACAATCGGTCCTTTCGACGAGAATTCTTCGAAAAAAAGCCAAAAATCGATTAAATCAACTTCAAATTCCATTAGTTTTTGATTTACGGTCTATTCAAAGTTCTTGTGTACAGTGCTTTGTTGGAGCTTTTGGCGATTCTGGGGCTTGTAGGGGTTGAAGTTTTGATTGTGGTCGCACTGGAGCACGTGCGCGTCCACCATGATCAGACTGACGCCGGCCAGGTCGGGGTCGTCGGGGCCGCACGTGGTCTCAGCCACGTGGGTCAGCGTCTTCAGCGTCGTCAACTCCGACATCAGCCATTCGTTGTGGCAGTCGCAAATCCACGGATTCGCCTTAAAAATGCCGTTTAATCAACAAATATTACTTATTCAAATTGATTTGAAATATTTTTTGGCATAAAAAGTGATTGATTCATTACGGAAATGTCGATGTGTTTGAGTCTCTTCCAGTTCTCCTTGTCGCCTAGCAGCCTCTGATCGAGGTAAGTTAGGTCGTTTCCCGCCAAAACGAGCTCGTTGAGCGTGAAATTTTCCGCTTTTGGCCACTGCTCAAATGCGTCGGGACTCAAAAAATACAAATTCGTGTTGTAATGCACCAACAATGTCTTCAAACTGACTAAAGGAGAAAAGGCGCCGCTCTCGATTTGCTCCAGAGTCTCCATAAAACCGAGACTCAAGTACTGCAGTTGATCGAGGCCAACGAACGAGCTGAAGGTGATGTACTTCAATCCGTTGTTGTTCAAATTCAAATATTCCAATGAACCCAAATTTCTCACTTCCTAAATTACATATAAAATCAAAAATATTTTAAATTCTAAATCTTTTTGGATAAATATACCAGTTTTATTTTTGGTCAATTGTAATTTACCTGAGGCACATTGACAAAGTGGTTTCCGCTCAGATCCAAGTGTTTCAACTCTTTCAAACTTGCCGCGAAATTGTCAGGCAAATCCTGCAATCCGCATTGACTCAGCCCCAAAGTTTGTAGCCTTTTCAAAGTGGCAAAGGCGTCGATCAAATTTTTTTCCACTGTTTTGATGGGATTTCCGTTCATTTTGAGGACTTGCAGATGCTGAAGGTGCTGCAAAACGTCTTTCGGGAGAGAATCGAGTTGATTGTGACTCAAATCGAGCTCGATCAGACTCGAATTCTGACTTTCCAGAGCCAGGAAAGTTCTGGAATCGAATGCGCTCATTTCCAATCTATTGTAACTTAGGTCTAAGTAGGAAAGAAAGGTGAGATTTGTCAGAGGCTCAATAGCGCTTATGTAGTTGCCTCTGAGACTGAGCATGTGGATGGGCAAGTTGGCGAGGCTGCCCACGTTCTCGATGTTGTTGCCCGTGAGGTCGAGGTCGAGCATGATGGCCTCCTTCGCCCCGATCTCCAGCCTGTCCGTGATCCACATCGTGGAGTTGATCTCCAGGCCCGAGCAGTCCACGAAGTAGGGCACCGAGCCGCGGTCGCAGATGCACAATGAGCAAAGCGACGACACCGACTCCGCAGCCATCACCGAGCACATCAAGTTCGGTACAATCAGCATTATGGTCAAAAACTTGCTAATATGATTCATTTCGTTATTAATTGGAACAATTCGAAAATTTTAAAAAAGGGCGTTGTTCCAGGGCTTTAATGAATGCTTATTATTAGCGGGAATAGAGCTTCTTGGTGTGATTATTTTGTGTCTTTGGGAGGAATACCTAAAGGCAATTGATGAAAGGCAATGACTAAGGTGAGCTTATCTCTTACTTTGATTGCACTAAAGCATATACTAAGTAGTTTTGGTGAATTTAGGCTTATCTTATCGCTCAATGTAAGTAGGATGAGGAATGCTCAACACGAATTGTGACTTGGGATGAGGGAACAGCTGATTGATTGATTACTTGATTGATTGATTGATGTCATAAGAACATTTTTTTCATTTTTTCGCTTTATTTATTCTATTGCAGATCTAAATAAGGCTGGAACGACGTAACAAAGAGTGTTTTGGGTAACAATCGTGGTTGCGTGTATTAACAACATACGTAATTGATCCATTGCGATGACTTTTAACACGAAATTGACCGCAATTCCAACCCCACTGTCCTCATTTAATACAGAAAATGTCTGCAATAAAAGTCATTGATATTACAACGTATTTTGGCCTTTTTTTCACGTAATTTTGTCACCAAAAAGCCAAGTTTTTCCTCTTTTTTCGGTGATATTTGACAAATGATCATCAATTCATTTACCTCTAAATTCGTAGGAAAAAGCATTACAGTTGCCATTGTCCATATTTTGTCCTTTTTTGCGTCGTTGTTCTTCATTTGACTTATTGACTTTACTTGGTAAACAATGGGAGGCAAATATTGTATACGTACAACTGTGGAAAGTGTTTTGCCATTAGCTTAATGATCTGTCCTCTGAATAATTTAAGGCGGTTTTTTGAGAGCATTATTATTTGTCAAATAAATGGGTTTGCTGTTAAAAAAGTTTTTTGGGGGACATAAAATTGGAAAATTTTCCACCAAAAAGCATGTTGAGAAAACACGCTCCTCTTTACTAAATGAGTCATTGCGTGAGAAATGATCGCCAATTCGAAAATTTGGCTGAAAATCAAGAAAATTTGCACACGCAATAAAATTTCCCACATTTGCATAAACCAAATTTCACTAAATAATTTTGATGGGAGCCAAATTTGCACGCAATCCCAGTTTTTTGCACAATAAGAAAAGTGTGCTTTTTAGGGATAAGTTGGTACAAGACAAAAGTCACTAATAATTAGTGCATGAGGTGATAATTCTCATCAACGGGAAAATTTTGAATAAAGTCCATGTAAAATGGACTCTTCCAAAATATCGAAATTGTCCCACACACACATGAATTAAGACGAGCAAGGTGAAAAAAGGTCAAAATAATCCCAAGGGAGCCCAGAAAAATCATAATAAATGCTAAATTGCACAACCAATCAATTAATAATGACCTTACTTGAAAAGAATCGTTGTTACAATCCTAGATTGATCTAAAATTACAATTGTAATTACAATTTGTTCCATTTGGTGTTTTTAATGAGGGCAACAAGCAAGTCGGACTTGATGAAGGCGTCAAGCTGGCGGCTCGCGTGTAAAGGAAATCAACAACAATCAATTGATACAAAACAGCAAAAGTAGAGAAGAAGAGAAACAAAACTTCTAATTTACATGGTAAAGAAAAGGTGTTGTTGTTGTAAACACGAAATAAAGAGGAATGAAAAGAAATGGAAAAGGGAGAAATGTATTTCATTTCGTGAGATTTGGATCGCAATCAAAGTTGCAGGAGTCGACAGAAAAGGGCGTGAGAGAATTTGTTATGGGGCCTTCCAATGCTAATCGAGCCGAAATCATACCAAATGAAAGCACTACCTACATATGTACAAAGTTATTTACCAAATTGTCTTTATTTGGCCCTAAGAAAGTGTTGGTTTCAAGCACTACTACTACTATTTATTCCCTTTCCCAAATACGTTAGTAAAAAAAGGGAGTTCAGTAGTCAACATTTACAACAGATCTGAATAAAGAGAGTTCTTCGGAGCTTTCCCAGCCAAGTTTGAGCTCTCTCTCATTAAAAAGTGCTTACTGGAGCAGTTGGTGGAAGTAGTAACTCCCTTGTTAATGCATAATCAAGTGCCTCGGCCTTAAAGGCGAGTGGAAGCGGGGGAATTGAGTCACTCCGGGCCCAATGGTGACGCGGAAGGTGGTGAGCGTGGCCCCTGCCAGGGGCAACAGCACGGGGAAGCAATGGTCCTATAATGAAGATTGGCGATTTGTTCGACCCGAGACGACTGAGCAGAAGGCAACCGCCTTTAAAAGAGTTCAGTTTGCGCTGATTCTGGTGATTTGCGCGGGCGTGCTGGCGTTCCAGAGCTTCAAGTGCGTGGAGAAGTACTTCGACAGTCAGACGGGCACCGGCGACAAGTACGAGCACGTCTCCCTCGCCAACTTCCCCGTCATGACCATCTGCCCCACCTACCCCTACAGACTCGACAGACTCAGGGCCTTCGGCGTCGACACGCTCACCGACATCCAGGTGGGATCCCATGACAAAGATTTCGTAATATTTGGTATTGATTGACTTGTTGTGGAAGTTCGGGGCGTCGTGGGTGGCCAACGACAGCAGCGTGAGTCCCAGGGAGTTCTACGAGAACGTGACCAAGGACGCCACGGACTTCATCGCCGGCGTCGGCTTCTGGCTGGAGGGCGCCGTCAACGGCACCACCGTCCATCAACACAAGTACAATCAAAAACATTATAAAAAGGACTTGTTATGAAGCGATGATTGATTGATTAGGCCGGACGACGTGATTTGCGGCGAGCCGTTGTTCAGGGCGAAGCCGTATTACTTCAACGGCGACTGCTTCGACATCCCGTCGCCGCCGTGCTACAGGGACGCGGGCATCCTGGAGATGGTGTTCGACTTCACGGACAAGACGGACATCTTCATCCACCACACGGGCCAGTTCCTCAGCCCCAACTCCAGGTCGAGGGTGGACGTGGACGTGGGCCGCTTCGTCAAGATCGCCGTCGCCCACGAGATCGTGCAGATGCTCGAGTTCGGCGGCAAGTGCATCAACAGCTACGGCGACGACCTCGACTACGACACCTGCATGTACCACCGCCTCGACGACCTCATGATGGCCGAGCTCAACTGCACCGTGCCATGGCTCCTCGACAAAAGCAGAATCTGCACAGACCTACAAAAGAGCAAAAGGGTATGTGATATTCTCAACCAATTCTTCGTAACTAAGTTAGTCGAAATTCCACTCTTTTTTAGTACAGCTTTAGTACAAAAAGGTCAAAATATTTAATAATAAAAGATGTTTTAAATGATCTGCTTGACAACTTTTATTATTGACCTTTGGTTGTAGGCCTTCGCAATTTACCAGGAGAATAGGCGTAACCAGAAGGACGTGTGCTCCAAGAGCTGCCGCTTCACCAACATGTACTTCGGGCCGCCGGTGACGGGGATGCAGAACGCGGAGCTGAGCCACCACGCCAGGGCGGTGTTCTACTTCAGACGCGACGTCAAGATGACCTCGGAGTACTTCCTCTACTCCGGCCTCTCCATGGTGGCCGAGATCGGCGGCTACGTCGGCCTGCTGCTCGGCTTCTCGCTCTTCAAGCTGGCCTCCGTCATCAACTGGATGGTGGACAACTACGTGGAGAAGGAGAAGAGCGACAGCAAGGAGGACAAGCAGCGCATCTGGACCACCAAGACCTGGGCCAAATAATAGACATGGCCACCAAAAAATCCGATTTGACCCTTGAAAAAAAATCCGAATAACAATAGGAAAAAGACACTTTTGAAAGAGAGAGATGAAAGGGGATAAGTTCAAAATCGATTGGGAGGACACAGCAGAAGAAGTAAAGACCAGATCAAATGTAAATGTAAAAAAGCACATGATAGATGTCTGTCAATAGATGTTTATTATATGTTATAGCAAAAAAATAGCAAAAATTGTCCAATGTCGTCGAGATATACTACACATATTTGACACCCTCCTCCAAAGTGGCTTCAAAAAGTGCTAAGAATAGGAGTTATTATTCATTTCGTACTTCAAGGTTATTCACGCACTCAATGAATCACCCGGCACCTTACAGTATATATCAATCAATCATTTGGGATTCATGCGTGATTAATGACAATCATGATTGATCAGGCAACCAAATCGAATGGGAAAACCTTAGTGCACAATTCTGAATGTTTGGACAACACCACAAAGCAATATTTGCTGGAAAATGAGAGATCGACCCATGGGACCAGCTCCAGATATGGTGTGGTCCCATCCTGAATAATCATTCGGCACAAACCCAATATGACCCAATATGAGTGGCAAAATGTGTTTACCATATGGAAAAAAGTTATATTTAACACAAAGTTTAATATAAGAGTTATTGCAATCGATGGTTGAGATTGGATTGAGTTTTTGGTTCAATTCTGATCCAATTCCCAGACTTTTTTCAGGGCCTCAAAATAGGAAAACCAGGAAAGCTCTACTTTTTAAGCACTAAAGCAATATAAAAGAATAATAGACACATTTCAATAGGAATCATTTATGAGGGTGGAAGTCATGGACCCTGGGATAGAGTCGGCCAAAATTTCTCCTTCCAATGTTGGCCTCTGAAGGTCGCTGAGGTCTTTAGATTGCTCTACTTAACCAAAGTAATGTACTCGAGACTTGGTGTGACTCTGATATATTCAATCACAATCGTCTAAGTTCTTGTTCAACAATATGACCAAATATACCAAGTTACAGCAAAGTCACAAACAGTTTATATGAGTGCAAGTTACGAATCCTAAAACACAACTAACCAGCATTCCGACTAACACTCACATGCACGTATTTATGGACAGAAAGCCTTCAGCACAAGTGTTCAACAAGTGTTCAATGACCTCGCTTTGTTAGATCGATACGAGCTTGCTTATCACTGAAACGCAGTAGTGAGTTGTTGAAGTCACATGTCGAGTCCACGTGAGTGCTTTTTAAGTGCTTGTTTTTACATTGCCTTTTTTGTGTTATATTATTTCAAGGCAAAAACCCTGCATCCTCCCCGCGCAAAGAGAAGCATATGCCATGTCGTGATGACCTTGTTAGGTTCTTTTAGAGGGTTTTTGCTGCTCTTGAAAAAATTGAGGGGTATTTGCAAAAGTTTTTATCCCCGGAACATCGTCGATAGATGTCAGGCGACAAACCCAAAGTCACTCAACAAGCCCTTGCGTCAGGTGATCTTGCGACGTGACCTCAATTTTAAAAACCGCGTTTTTTAAAAGGACCTAGCCGGAATGGTTTAAAAACGCGGTTTTTAAAGGAAGATTCCCTTGAAGCATGATTAGAAGCACTCTACGTGAGTCAGAAAGTCAAAAGGTGTAACATGTCAGTAGGCAGTAACAAGCAAGTCGTTTTAAAAATTACCTTATTTACGCGGAACACTCGTGATGAGACTTGCAAGAAAACAATTACAATAGTAATACAAGCAACTTTACTAATGCAATGCAATCCTGTTACTGTAACTGTCAGAACTTCGTAGAGAACTGTTCACACGAATCAAAGTGTAGACGCGGTTGGTCCTGGAGGCGAGCACCTGACGGTACATCTCTCTGACCCGAGCCTGTCGTCCCTGGTTGTCCTCACCAGGAATGTATGGCAGACATCGAGGCCCCTCATTTGAAATGAAATTGGGCCTGGTACGTGCTTGCTCGCGCAACACGTCGACGTCAGCGACATTGACCCCTTCGCGGCGAATCTCGTAGCAGATGTGGTGGGCATACGGAGTGGGGGCCACAGGGAGACCGTTCACGTCCACGGTCCTTGGGACACCTTTGTGTCGCTTGTTTTGGAAAGCAAGGGGCGTCAAAACAGCGGCGCCCTTGTCGTTGATGTACACCTCTCTTAGCCCATAGGTCCGGTCAAAGTAAGGGCATTTTCCCTTAAGGATGGCAACCTGCAAAGGGTGCATGGCCACTGGGAGATTGATGG
>JAOXNJ010042323.1:0-12908 GCA_028566655.1 Metis holothuriae
AAACCATTTTAACTTATTTTTAAGCAGTGCCGAACGAGTTCACCTATACCTACCTATGTACATATATTAGGTCTTCTGACTGGCGACAGCTGTCGCGACAGCTGACTTGACGGGCGACTGACTGCTCCTCGCGGAAGATGGCGTCGCAGCTGGACGCGTTGCTGGCGGAGGCGGACCCGCGCGTGCACTGGGCGCTGCGGGCGCTGGACAACGAGGGCGTGGAGCCGACCACCGTGGTGGGCTACTACCTGCCCGTGGTGGCCAACACGGCCCTGGGCGCGTTGGCAGTGCCCCTGGGCAACCTGGCCGCCAGGAGGCCCATGTACTCGCGCCTGCCCCTGGCGGCGCTCTGCACGGCGCTGGGCTTCGGCTTCGGGCTGAAGGTGCGCCAGTGGACGGCCGCCAAGAACGCCAGGGTGATGCACATGACGCAGCACTACATCATGAGCCACCCCGACAAGTTCGTGGAGGTGGAGCGCAAGAGGTTCGGCGACAGAGTCGTCTTCCTCGCCTGGGCCAAGGCCAGGGCCTGAGTAGGAACAGCGGCCACAATGACTTCCAATCCGTCTTTGGTCGGTGCCAGCTAGTAGTCAGTGCAGTAGCATTAATTAAGAGAGAAGGAGGCAGCTCTAGAATGTGCTTTGCCTCCTCTTAATTGCGTGATTGACATCAAATTTGGTGTTGGAGAAGATGAGTAAAAGAAGTTTACATCTTGATAACATCATACAATCTCATCTTTCTACCTAAGTGTTGTGGTGGGTTAGAGTTGCGTAACTCGTGTCGACTTGGTTGAAGTTACTGAGGGAGGTTGTGTCGAATAAATTGTCTCCAGAAGCATCTGAGCTTTTTTGTCTGAGATTTGGAACCACGTTTTTTTGGTAGAATTTTGCTCAATTCACGAATAAAGTTGTGTCTCGAAAAATCGACTGCTTTCCTGGTATGCAGTACATTATACATATGTTAAATCTTCTGTCAGCATAGCCCGGATGACAACCGCCTTGACCACAGACAGTTCCTTTAGGATGCCAATTGGGGCTGGCAGTTGAATGCCATAGACGACAACCTCAAACTCAGGAAAGAACTCAACAGGGTCAAAAGCAATTCCAAAGAGCAAGAAGGGGCCGAGACCGAAGATGCGGTGTCAGGTGCTAGCAAGCAACATATCAAACTGGAATCGTATTGTTGCTCAACTAAACAACATTTTTATTACATAGTTTCTGTTCTTTCCTGATTTTAAACTTCGCCGAATAAGGCAACGATCCATCCATCCTTGAGGGGAAAGACTTTATTTAAAACCTCCATTTTACATTCCTTTGTTTTCCATTTAAACAATTGCAGGAGAAAAAACAAATTGCACATGTGCTTGCGAAGGTGAAGGATTGGAATAAAAGCTGGGCAAATCCTAAAGGCAAATGGCCAAAATCCTTTTTTTTTGTTTTTAAACATTACAATTTTTCTAGCTCGTTTCCTCCCAACAACTTGTGAGAATGTGAGGGGAGGCGTTGGAGTCGGAGTTGAACTCGACTAGCCATGGTGTCGAGTAGACTCCGACATCAACCCTAGTAGTCACTGACGACAGCTGACGAGCTCGTAAACAAAGTGCGGCCAGGGTTGTCGCAACTGGACGCCAGAAGTGATCACGTGGACGCGCACTGAGATGGCGGCGTCCAAGTCGTTGTCGTCGCGGTGGCTGTGGCTGGCGTTGGGCAGCCTGGCCACCACGGGCGTCGTGTGCATCGCGCTTTACTTGACCAGGAATAGGGACGAGGACGATAGCGACAGCAGCAACAAGGTGGTCATGGAGGACGTCGGCAACGAGGAGCTGGAGGTGGGCATCTCCCTCTAACCTTTTTAGATTGACCACGTGTCCTTTAAGTGCTTTATTGGGTTTAGATGAGTCCGTTGGACCGTGCCATGGCCAGCAAGAACAGGGGCAACAAGTACTTCAAGGCGGGTCAGTACGAGGTGGCCATCAGCAAGTACAGCGACGCCATCGAGCTCTGTCCCCGGGACAAGCAACAGGAGCTGGCCACTTTTCACCAAAACAGAGCAGCTGCATACGACCAATTGGTAATCAGTCGTCTTTCAAGTCCATTCAAGTAATTACTGGCATATTTGCATCTCGGTCCTTGTTTTATGTGTTCAGAAGAGGGACCAGGAGGCATACGAGGACTGCAGTGCGGCCCTGAGGCTGAATTCCAAGTACCAGAAGGCGCTGGAGCGCCGCGCCAAGGTGTCGCAGCGCCTGGCCTTGGCCACGGACGACTTGGAGAGGACGCCGAGATTGCTGAGAGAGGCCTTGGAGGACATGACGGCCGTCTGCATTCTGGAGGCCTTCCAGAACAACGACCACCTCATGTCCATCGACGCCATCCTGAAGCAGCTGGGCAAGAGGGGCGCCAAGAGGGCCATTGAGAACAGACAGCCCATGCTCATGTCGAGCAACTTCATTAGACAGTATTTCGAGTCCTTTGCCGAGGATCCAGTCAATAATGTTAGGGTCGAGAAGAGCGGCGACAACGAAGAGGATGAGGGAATCGGCAACGGGGAGACCAGAGACGACGTGCAAGTCGAGAAGGCCGGGTCAGTACTCTCAAGACGTAGTATTGCTATAAAGCTCTACAGTATTAGGATTTAGGATAATCTAGGTTTGAGATAAATGACTAATTGGTTATTCCTTTGTTACAGAGGTTACGAGGCGGCTTTGAGAGAATTTCGCAGTGGCAATTACTCAAGTATCATTGAAGCCTGCAAAAGTGAGCCTGAAGATTCCGCGAACTATAGTGCAAGTCAGTTGTTACACGCATCCTTCCTCATTCTGAGTCAGTGTCCTAAGGAGGCATTTGCATTACTCAGCAATATTATTGAGAGCGACAAGGCATCTCCAAAAGTCAAGGTTAATGCACTTATAAAGAGAGCTTCACTAATCATTCAGAGATGCGAGGATCCCAAGAATGACGCAGAATTGAGTTTGGCCGATTTCAAAAAGGCTATTGAGCTGGATGTCAGCAACTCAGACATTTATCACCACCGCGGCCAAGTTTACTTATTGTTGGACGACATGTCCAAGGCTGTGGCCGACTTTGAAAAGGCTGTGGAATTGCAGCCGAACTTTGCTGTTGCAGCTGTACAAAAACTATACACAGATTATCGTGTGGCCAGCAATAGTGGCGACGCTGACAAGATTACTGAAACGCTCAAGGAGCTCGAAGGGGCCGTTGCAAGATTCCCCAATTGCATCGAATCCTATGCCCTTTGTGCTCAAGTAAGTGCCTTCATTTCATTTCATGAACTGCAATTACCAATTTTTGTAACAAAAATAGTTTTACCACTCATGACATTGAACCATAATTTTTCGCAGGGTCTGTGTGACCGTCAAGAGTTCGAGAAAGCCAACGCCTTATACGAGAAAGCAATTAAAGTGGACCCTACTAACGCGAATCTGCTAGTGCATCGCGGTCTAATTCTCCTGCAATGGAAGGGAGACATCAGTGGAGCAGTCGATTTTATTGAAAGGGCCATTGCATTAGACAGCAAATGTGAGTTTGCTCATGAGACCTTGGGCACCATTGAGGTTCAGAGAGGAAATTTGCCTAGAGCCATTGAAGTGTTCGACAAGGCCATTGCTCTAGCCAACACAGAGATTGAGATGGCTCATCTCATTGGACTCAAGGAAGCCGCCATGGGACAACTTAGTGTGACAAGCAGACTCGGTGTTGCAATGCCAGGCATGATGGCCAAGTGATTTCAGTCTGAATTCTATGATTGTTTACTCTTATTTGGGCCTCATGTATTAATCAGGGCATCTTAATTGAACTACATAGTTGGAAAACCTTAGAAATAGACATTTGCATGGCTTAATCAAGGCCAATTTTCGCAAAAATGACCCATTAAATTGCATCTATACTTTAGCTGATATGAAAATAGGTTTATAAATAGAAAATGCAACATATGAATTCGGTCTTTTGATAGCATTCATCAAGAGATCCCTATCCAAGACTGCAGTAGATCTTAATCCTTAAGTAAGATTATTTATGATGCTTCCTCTCTGATTATCTTGATCTTTTCTAATCTCCGAGCATGCAAGAGTTTGAAGAAGGATCTATGCATCTCGGAATATCTTTGCTCCACCTGAATCACATCCCTGTATCTCTCATCTCTCCAATGATCATTGAAAATTTTAGCAAATCGGCAATTTGCTGTTCACCCAACTCAATTTGGCACCTGGAAACCTTGAAATCAGGAAGCAGACCCTTCTCGAAGATCATAATGCCCCTCAAAGCCATCCATCCACCATACTTTGGATGCAAACAAACTGGATGGACATTATTGCTCTTAATGTCAACTGACTTCATTAATTTGCTACTGACTTTATCAGGCCCAAAGAAGACGACTGACTCAGCCACCTTTGCAGCTGTCGGCATGCTCACCTTGGGTCTTCTCGTGGCTGTCAGCTCAAAATCCAACATATACTGTATAGTGTTGTTTTCATCAAATATGGATTTGCCTTCTCGAAGACTTGGACCACACATTTGTCTACTGGCTCCTTCAAAACCGCCTCTGAAGCACTCTTGATAAAGGGCAAAAATGCATTTTCAAAGAAATTCGGCTTGCTGATGATCACGAAGGCCAGTAAAATTTTGTGGAGGTCGAGCTAGAACTTCGAGCTGAACTTCTCATTGTACCAACCAACAAGGAAAGGGTGACATTCCATGCCTTGGTCAAGAAGAAATGAGGATAATTTGCTCTGGATGGACTCCAGATTCGACAGTTTTGACGCTTTTTGATCTCCCTAAACTCCTGAAACTGCGCTCCACTATATGTACTCTCGGTTAAACTACTGCCTGGACCGCTGGTGCCCATGGGTGCCTGTCAGCGATAGTGGGAGACAGACCCCCTGGATGACCAAGGACCTTCGAGTAATGCAGCTTAAAAGAAAAAAGCTTCTGAAGAAGAAGAAAGCGGGCTTGGTTAGCCCCACGGCCGCAAATGCATATCACGACCAGTTTCGCAGGAAGGTGAGGAAGGCAAGGGCATATTATTACCAGACATGGCTGGAGGAGGCTGGCGGCGACTGTAGGAGACAATGGGCCGTCATTAGGCCTCTCTTGGGTCCGCTCACGCATCTATACAGACTAGCATGGAATCTAGGGGCCTACCCGACGCAGCTGAAACAAGCAGCCGGCCCATAGTCGATGTCTTCGGTCACTGTGTCCTGGACAAGTTCTTCAAGCCAAAGGAGAAGGTCACATATTACAGGATCGAGGTCAGTGAAAAGAAGTCAAACTTTTAGTTATGCTCTTTTAAGAGTAATTTCTCCCAGTACTTGATATATTTTTTCGTGTACCAACCAATGCTGAGATCGGCAACCATGGGCGAACCCGTTTACAAAGAAGCCTGATCTAAAAGAATATCAATAATTAGAGAAAAATATTGATTTCTCACATCGAGTACCAAGCAATGTTATCAGTTATTGATGTCCTCAACAATCCTGACCGTGTCCAAATATCCACTTCCAGCAGCAACTCCACCCTCATTCTCACCGCTGCTATATATCTAAACAAGCAAAAAAAGAGAAATATTTTGAGATCATTTGATTTCAGTTCTTAAATGAAAAAGGATTTTGTGAAATAGCTTTCAAATTTACGCAATGATGGCGGCAAAGATTTCCAATTCAGAGACTACCTCTGCGACCCGAACTACGCACAATACATAGCCCGACTAATACTACTTCAACTACTAATACAACTTCTGCTTCTATTACCACTACTACTACGTATTACAGTCTAATCTCGATTTTACTTGCACAATCAGTTCCAATTTTGACCAGCAAATTATATTTTCATTTAGCGTTGTGGCACTAAAAGCTACAGTTTTGATCGTGTTCTTTGTTCAGTTTGAAATACAATTTACGTTTAAGGGCATGAAACATGCATGAAAAGTGAGAGAGCAGCACTGTTTGGACTAAAACTGCATTTTATTAATATTTGTCACACTCGCATTTTGTTATCCCAGTAGCAAGGCTTTTGCTATTTTGGAAGCACCAAGCTTGATGAAAGAAGATCTAAAGAATCTAAAGCATTTACTAGAGAAGTTTTTCAATCCTTTCTCTGACAATGCCAAAATCTCTACAATCGTGTTGTGCAGGAACTCTGTCGTCTCTGGAACCTTCTCTGTTGACCCAAAGCGCCCTGAATCCCGCATTGAGAGCTGCCAAGTAATCCTTTTCAACGTGGTCGCCCACATGAAGGGCGTGATTGCTCTGCTCCAAATTGGCTCTTTTCAAAGTTTTCTCGAAAATCGAAATGTGAGGCTTGCTGCATCCCACGTCCTCTGAATAAACGCAAACGCTCAACAGAGGCAAAATTCCTAGTTCATCCAGCACATTGACGATGCGACGATCGTTGTTGGTGATGACGCCCAATTGAACTTCTGGGTGATCCTTGTGCATTGAGTTCACGAATGAGATTGCATCCTCGTACACACTGTACGCTTTCGCAGAGCTAAAGTGGTCAAAAAGTCGCTCAGACAGGGCTGAGACCAAGGATTCATTGTACTGCTTTGGAGGTAATGCATCTAAAACGTAAAAAAAGAACTATAAACAGACATATATGAATAAGTTAAAAATACGAATTTGCTAATAATTTTTGTACTTTTAAAGGTTTGGTTGACGACGAGAGACCACCAGTGCTTGATGTCTCCCTTCGTTGATCCGGATCCGAAGTTTGGTCTGTATTTGTGGACACTTTTGAATGCCTTGACGAAGCTGATCTTCAACTTTTCTCTGCTCTCCACCTCGAGACCAAACTCGGTTTTGGCCAGGTCGAAGTAGGTCTCGAACACGGGGCGTCTGAATCTCAGCAACGTGTCTGTCACGTCCAACGTGATCAGTTTCAGACCTGGCCTCATTGCAGTTAGCCTAGAGAGGACATTTAATTACATGCATGAATTAAAAGTACAAGTACTTTTTGCAAACATTAAGCTTGAGCCTTCACGGTGACTTATATGTAGTTGCTGTATGGATAGGACAGCAGGGTGAACACCATCAGACATTTGCTTCCATTGTAAGAATATCCTTGTATGTACTAATTAGTAACAGAATTGAATGATGGCAGGTGCTTCCTTCAACAGAAGCACCAAATCATCATTCGCAATCACATTGTAAGAATGTTTTGTGCGTCAAAGCTCTTCTTCGCGTCTCTGGTCGACCTCTGGCAAAAGATACGGCTCTTCTGCGTACTTGTTTCTGGTCATTTCAATCACATCCATGATGGTCTTCCTGAAGAAGTTCTGTTCAAGCAAGTAGGAGGCCACGTGACCTCTGCCGGGCAGGATGGTCATGGTTGAGCCGGGCCACAGGTCGGGGATGGCCATGACGTTGTTGTCGACGGGCGTGTAGGCGTCGCGCTCGGCGGCCACGACCACGGCCAAGGAGGGGTCGAAGGGCTTCGAGTAGTTCTTCAGGTGCGTGCACTCGTCCATGATGCCTCGCATGAAGGCCAGAGACGTGGCCGACTTTGCAGGCGACGACAACCAAGAGGACAACGAAGACGAGCTAGAGGGCTCCACATCCAGAGAAAATTCGACTCCCGCCCTGAATGCCTCCAAGTTGGCCTTCTCCATCAGCTCCAAGTAACTCTGAGCAATAAATAAAGTTGAGTTTGAGAAAGTTTCATAACACAGTGAAACTATGTAAATGACATTAGTACACATTTGCTATAGACTAACTTACCTTTTGTGCAATTTGTCTGTCCAATAAATTCCAGGGAATGGCATCGGCCATCACTCCCTTGGTAAAAGTATCAGCAGCAGTACACGAGGCCAAACAAGCCGCCAATCCCAGTGGACCCGGCCAGGCCGTGGCGGCCAAGGAGGCCATGTGTCCGCCCATGGAGATGCCATGCAGACACACGGGCCAGAAGTTGTGTTTGTGGCAAAAGTGCAGTAACACCAGTGTCTCCAAAATGAGAGCTCCACCCATGACGAAGAGATCGCTGACATTGCGTAAAGAGGAGCGACGTTGACCACTGGGACGCCGTTGACCATAGTAGGGATTCTCTATGAGAATGGAGGCCACGCCCGATTTGGCGAGAGGCAGGGCCATCATGTGACGACGTCGCCAGAAGAAATGATCGCCTGTACCGGCATACTGTATGCATAAAGGAGTACTAGTCGTCTTTGTAGAACTGTTGATCGACGATTGAGGCAGGATGAGTTGGATGTGAGCGTGGTGGAGCTCGGGCTCGATCATTTGTTTGGGCAGGAAGACGTTGACGGGCGAGACGAAGTTGCCGTTGACCACAATGGCGGTCTTTTCCCTCTTCCTGGCCGCCTTGGCGTCGAAGGGGTCCTCGTCGAAGATGATGGGGTGTTGCTCAGGGTCGACGGTGTCGAAGGCGTTCGGTCTCTGTCCAAATTGGCGTCGTAGACGAAACATGGCGGCCAGATGGTCGGGATGGCCCCAGCCTTGCGTGAAAAAACGCGACAACAGCAACTTGCGGTAAACCGTGTCAAACCGACTGCACATTGTAGATTCACAATATCGACTTGCTTCAACGCTTCCTTTTGTCCAGATCTGAAATTTTGAAACAAACAATACGTTAAGAGAAATTGACCCTGCTACTAGCTAGGTTATACTGTCGTTTAGTGGTGGGACGAAACGAATCCAGAAGGTTAAATAACCCAACAAAACGACTGTTTACAGGCCTTACGCATTCTGAAACACAGTGCACATAACACGGAACTTTTGCTTTCGACACTTTGTTGGTTCTCCTTTCTCCTTTTCTTTCTCAAAAACTTCATTCCCTAATCATTCATCGATTAGTCTATCACCTCCATTGCGAATTGGGTTCTCTCGGTTTCTCTCCATCCCACTCTTGCTCCCTGACATCGCAATCTCTCAGACACAGCTCCAATCTCCACCACCTTCCAAAAAGGCCAAAATCAACCACTCTCTGGAACATTTCAACCCATCCCACCTTTAAATGAGGACATTGTAGGGCATAAAGAGAAGAATCTCGGTCGCCCTCATCCTGCCAAAGTAATGTTGCCACTCCAAGTAAATTTTGAGTCCTGAGTCGATTGTGATTGCTCAATTCGTTGAGAGATTCCAAGAAGTGCATCGAAGAGGATCTGCGGATGGACGAAGGGACCAAAACCACGTCTGCTCTTGCCTCTCGCACTTTGTCAATGAACTCGTTTAGATTGGGTCGACTGTTAAAGGCCACATAATAAAGACTTAGGGCTCCGGTCACCATTGCAGCTTTAATGGGTCTAGCTACGGCATCGTTCTTGAGCTCGATCAAAGCGTTTTTGTAGTCCGTGGCGACGTTGGTCCAGTACAGCTTCCATCGCGACAGAAGACTCGGACGCGTGGACGAGGCACGTGGCGTGAACAGACGCGATCGCAGGGCAATCAGCGCCGACGATGCCATCTCAAAGACTAGAAAAAACTGAAATGAAACAATTCTTTAATAAATAATGCATTTCTTATTAATATTAAATGACAATTTAAACACGCGTTTTTACCTAAAAGCAAGTTTTTCGGACTTCTCAAAGTTGCACAAATCTCGCGATTTCTGGTTCCGCGATTGTTTACTTTTTGGCTCTAGGTCTGGCTAGGGTTGATGTCGCGCCGAGACAATATTGGCAAATTCAACTCCGACTCCACATCCGAATGCATAATTTCTTGGGACAGGGGATTTAGGACTACGGACGAAGGCCGACGTCGGCGTTCGTCCGGACGAAAAGAACAACAACATCAACGACGATGAGAACGACGAGGATGTCAGGAACATCCTCGACAAAAGTGGAGAGATTGAATCGATAATAGTAGACGCACAAGTCCCACTTAGACTTCATCCAAATCCGGATGGTGCAGAAATTGCTCCATCGGCGCCTTCAAAACAAGTGATTGATTGATTGATTGATTACGTAATCACTTGATTGATTAATTGAGGTCGTGCTCCCCGATAACCTGCTTGAAGGAGTCGATGTAGGCGGCCAGAGCCCCTCTGCACTCGGCCTCGACCATCTGCTTCTCGATGATGACCTCGAGGTCGTGGACGTAGCTGATCTAAGAAGAGGGAGGAGGAGGAGAAGGAGAGGAAGGAAAAAGAGGAGGGGGAGGAAGATAGACAATGACACAGAAGAATTATAGAGTAGAAGTAGTAGGAGTATTAGTAGAAGTAGTAGTAGAAATAAAAGAAAAGTAGCAGATTATAAAAAAAAGTTTAATGGTGTAAGTGTAGTAGAAATTATAATTGGAAATGGGTACAGATCTAGCAGAAGAGGGAGCAAGCAACCGTATCCTGCTAGTATTCAGCTACAGTAGTTGCTAATAAAATTTATCTAAATATTATAACCGTTTTGTTCTCTTTCGTTTGCGATCTAGGATCAAATTCTTTTTCCTGTTCCCAATGGCCACAAAAAGTACTTTTGGCATCTGAGAGCGTCAATTAAACTTACTATTTCTGACCTTTGGTTAAGAACATAAGCAGTATATGTAGGTGCGTCACACAAGGAAGAGAGTTTGGTTTAACGGTGCATGCTCCAGAAGAGAACAAACGGGGCTGCTCAAGGTCAAACCGAGCTCGCAGGTGGTCGAGACTGCAACACAGCTGCTTTGTCACACTACAGTACATGTCCTCATAACGTATATTGAGTTATTAATACGAGTATTATCTACATTGTACTATAGTGCCAATTTGACAGTGAGACAAATGGAGTGTCTGTTTCCTGGTCACTTGACATTGTAGCCACTCCTCAGGACATGAGAATGTTTGCCAATTCGATTTTGGCATTGCTTTGTTCTTTATTGCTTCTTTTTAGATTATTAAACGAATACTGAGTTATTCAGTCAAGCACTTATGTACTTGCATCAAGCCATTCATCAAAATGCATATTATACACAAGTCGATTTTGGGGATTGAATAATGGCTTGGTGTTACGTAACAAGCTAACTACATACTTGTACTTTGAAGAAAAAAGATATTAATGTGTGGCACTCAAAGATTTTTGAGTGGGCGTAGCTGCTAGTAATGGCACTCAAGAAGAAGACTTTACTCCAAAACTCATTTTTAATTGATGTTTAATTATCCACTTTTAGCTCCACTTCTTATTGTTGTCCTAATGGCACTTTTATTGGGCACTGTCACGCTTTTAATGACATTAAAATGGGTTTACTTATTATCAAAGAAGTCCAATAATGGGAAGGATGCATTAGATTCGACATTCTTTCAGATTCATTTTAGAATTTTCTCTTTTTTAGATTCATTTAGAAAAGATTCATTAGAATTTAAGGAGAGATACATTAAGGAAGGAGTCCCACAAAGATCAATTAAGGATCCATTACAAAGAGTCATTTCTGTCAGTAATGAGGGGAGGGAGGGCCTTAAGCTACTTCAAGTTCACTTTAGTTTACTTTACATCGTCATTACTTAATTATCTTTAGTTATTAGTAAGTGTAACCAATAAAAAAGATGCAAACAAATATATGTACTTACTTCTTATCTCCTTTGTATTAAGTAATGTACTTGCATTAAGGAAGGAATGGAGATTAGAGTGCAAGATTGGATGTCTCCTTGCTGCTTTTAGTAGCAATTAGTTGCAAATTCGGACTGCCATTACGTAAGTCGCAATAGGTAGTAGGTAGAATCGCTTGCATTTGCAATTTTAGTTAGGCAAAACTAGTCCATTTGTGGCTCTTAAACTCGAGTCAATTGTAGTAGTGGTATTAAAGGAAGAAGTAGTAGTAGTAATAGCAGTAAGGGAAGAAGAAGTAGTAGGAGAAGAAGTAGTAGAAGAAGAAGTAGCAGTATCTCTAGTCAGGAATGAAGTGATTATTAGTGACGTTGATTGGTTTTATGAAGGAGTTACTCCTCGTTAATGGGACGTAGAGTGAGTCTGTTGAGTCTGGCAAAGATTCCGTGTCCCGGTTCGCACTGGAAGTAGGGCACTGCTCCAACTGTGCCGTCATTTTTGCCCTTGGGCAAGTCGAGATGGATTCCTGCGACGTCTCCCTTGGCAAAATGCGCATCGCCGATGTAGGCAATTCGTCCTGGCAAAAGTCCGTCGACAAAGACGCGTTGTCCCACAATCAACTCGTCCGTGTTCTCGTTCAAACTGCCCAAAGATCCCTTGCGAAGTCCAGACTCATTCAGCTTCCTCGAGGCAAACTCGTCCGATTCATGACTGTACTTGCGACTCACGCTCTGACGACCGCTCTCAACGCTTCGTCTCTCCATTCCGACTCCATTGTTGTTGTCGTTGTTAAGAGGGGAAATCGAGGATCTCATTCTGTCACCGTTCAATTTTGTGTGATGAGAAAAATCGCTGGAGCGACGGGAAGTCCAATTTTGGTCTCGGATCCGACTGGAACCGCGGGAATCGGGGCCCATTGAGAGACGACGGGCGTCCTCGGTTAACCGACTTATCTCCGGATCGCGGTCAATGTGCACGCGGCCACCCGTTATTGTTCCCCTTAAAATGCATTTTACGACAATTTGTCATTAATAAAAAAGATAAAGTGAAAACTTAGCTAAAACTTTTATTAACACACTTTTTCATGTCTTACTACTCAAAAAATGATTTTTAGTTACTTAGAGACGAGTTGGGGCGAGGCCAAAGGCGACTTTGAGGCTCTTCTATTATAGTTGTTGTTGGGTCTACTTCCGTTTCCGGTTGTCAAACTGCTCTTTCTGGGTCCGTTGAATTTGTCTGGACTTGGTCTCTGCAAACTTGATCTTCTGAATTCGGGTGTGGTGGCTCTATGCGGACTCATTGATGCTCTTTGATCAATCGACGAGCCTCTTCGCTGTCTCTCCGACTCCCCTCCTTGAAAACTGCTTCTCCTCATCAGCTCGAGCGCCTCCTCAGCGCCCTCTAGCGGCCGTCTGGTGAGTCTGTAG
>JAOXNJ010042545.1:0-12902 GCA_028566655.1 Metis holothuriae
GAAAAATGCCTTTTCCGGCGCTAAAGCGAGAATTATTTCAACCCTCAAAATTAAATTTAAAACATTTCTGTCGATTATTCAATTCTTTGGCTGCGGCCACAAGTCCACCTGACATTTAGGCCGGGCGCATTCCGCGTTAATTGATATTATTAAACGTCCGGCAAAAAAGAATGATAGTCTTTCGGCGGCAAAATATGAGTTTACTTGTTTATCTTAAGTCTGTCGCGCAAAATTGAATTTGACGAAAAAGTATTCTGAACATGAGAAAGTGGCATTTTTTGTTAATTATTGCTATGCAAGTCGGCATAAGGGGCTGTTTTTCAGTTCATGAACAGCGTTTTTGGCAATTTTAGACGGTAGACAGGATAATTTACGGCTCCAAATTTGGCATGCATTCAAAAATAGAATATAACGCTGTAAGTCCTCGAGATATTAATCCATTAATTATACGCGCTGGCTCAGTGAGTGTTTAGCCGCCCGGCGACACCCGGAAATTTTTATTTGTGACGGCCGGTTTACGCGAATTTGGCAGCGCGAAATTATCAATTTTGAAAAAATTTCAAATTTTCGGAACTTGAAAAAAGTATTTTTTTTTTGAAATTCAAGTGGACGCTTGAATGTCACTTTTAAGTGCCTCCTCCGCGTGTGGAGGAGGTGTTGAATTTTACGAATACTTGAATAAAAAGAGCGCACCGCCTTCTGTATAATCTCATTTAATCTTTTCCGCGCAAAAGTTTCAGCTGCTAGAAAGCTTCAAATAGCTTAAAATTGATAAACTATTTTCTCCAAAAACACTTCTGTAAACTCTAGCCTTCCTGTATAAAAACAACTGTACCTATTTGGGCAAAAGCCGAGCTCAGAAAAAGCAGCTTGAAAAACAGCATGCTCTCTTATAAATTTCTTCTTTTTGGAATATCTATATGTTCATTGTTTTTAATTTGAAGTTAACTGCAATTTTTGGACTTGAAAAAGACTACATTTGAAAAATTTTGACAATTTAGCACATTGTGTTGGTTTTTTTCGCGAAAAGAGCAAAACGGTCGGTAGAATGGATCGGTGCGTGATTGCGCGTTTTTGGAGCGCGAGCGCCGCCGCGACGCCGCCGCCTCCTTCTCCAGTCTAACGCTATTTTTGTAAGTTCACGAATGACATGAAAACCACTCGGTTTTACAACCGTTTGAAGCTAGAATAATTAAAAGTGTGAATCATTTTTAAAAGGCTTTATCAAATTTTTTGACTTATAAAAGTTTTATCGTCCATCAAAACGGGCATTTTCAATCGAGCAGGAGCGGAACTCAAACACGCGAGGATGCAATTAATCCAGCCCGAGATCGAGTTTGGCAATGTAAGCCGGCCGCATGGCGCGAAAAGCTCAAGCAGCTCAAATGGCAGATCAACTGAACTTGCGCCAAATAAATACTCGAGCTGACCTCAAAAATTCTAAATTTGTCAAAAGCCGTAATTTGCGCCGCTTTATCTCGGTACAGACGCAAGTTATCGATTTGCGGAAAGACCTTCTGGGAGGGGTTTGGGCAGTCGCGCTTTTTCATAAGTGGCAGTACTGGCAGGTGCGAGTTGCGCGCGGGAATCAACGACTGGAACCTACTTATTGTCACGCGCTTCGTGTTGGAGCCGCCCTGGCGACCGATCACCGAAGGAATCACGTTTACGAGGTAGCTGTAGCCGTTCACCAAGTCAGGGATCGGACCCGTTGAAGTTGATTCGCCATCAATGTCGCCTATTGTGTTTGAGAGGGTGAAATCGCTGAGATTTAGGCCTGTTGAGGTTCAATATTTGTTTGGTTCCATGAAAAAAACATAATTTATAGATCCCGGTTATTAAAATGAGCGAGAAAATATAAATTGATAGAAAATTTCGAAATATTATGGTGTTTTATAAAATAATTTTCCAAAAAAATTTTTAACCCTTCCTTGAACCATCTCATCAGGCAGATTCTTAATCAGCAAGTTCTGCGAATCGCTAAGTTCGTAAACTTCAACATCGAACTTTTCTACAACGAGTGGCTCCCAATTAATCGAAACGAAGCCAGATCTGCCCTCTTCCGAGGTACTTTGCTCTTCCGAAATGGAAACATCAGACATTCGCGGAACATCAGGCGTGGCGACCTCCGGGTCGCAAATGACTGTACTCCGCATCGAGATACTCTTTGTCTTCAGCGTGATTTGGTACTTGTTCAGCGGCTCGATGAGGACCTCGTCTGGCGAGTTGTAGAACGAGAAGCGGCTGTTTCGTGTCTCCTGCTCGGAGATCAGCGTCTTCTCGGTTCCGTTGTTGGAAAGACGGAAGAGCTCGAGAGCGTAGCGTGTGTTCACCATGTCCATTTGAGGAACTAGCTTCTGGGTAACAATGTCGAACTCCCAAATGGTCTGAAATGTTCCCACTTGCACAAAGCTTGGCTTTTCGACATCAAAAAACATCGCCAAACATGCAAAACATAAAAAATTCGAAGCTAGAATTTCATAAATAATACCCCGGAAATGAACCCTTAGACAGCTATTCGAACATGAAACAAAAACCAAAACAAACGTCTGTTTAAATCGAACATATAAACATTAACAAACAAATATGTCACTTGACATAAAATAGCGCATACCACTGCTGAAGGTCGCGTTTTTGGCATTCAACAGCGGGCTGAGCGGTTTTAAAAAAACTGAGCCGGGCGTTTTTGAATATTTGAAGTTGGACCTCAATTTGTCAAATATTCGGCGTAAAAAAGACGGATGGAACATGGTTTTAAAAAAACATTGATAAAGAACATTGTTTGAAAATTTTCGAGTTGAAAATTTGTACATGCATAAGTTACCCAAACTGGATCCCACTGAAGATCAATCTTGGTTGCGTACGCGTTGATATCGATACTCGCGCAGTCAACCGACGCCGGCGGCGTCCAAAACGGTTGTTCATCGCTGCGTCCAAAGTTCTTTTCGCCATTCGGCCGGAGCGTGTACGGCGTCGCGGTGATTTTGTATTGTCCGTTGAAATCCAAATCGACAACTTTATACGTATTGTCGCCAAGCTCGACTACTCTTCCTTGATCGCCGAATGTTAGGCGACTCAGAACTCGAATGTCGATTCCGTCGATGCCTTCTGAAGCAGTGACGCGTGCTGTGATCGTGTTTTCTTCAATTTTCGTCAACATAACTCGAGCAGTTATTTCCGTGGTTTGGATGATGAATTCAGTTGGCTTTTCCGTCTTTTTATTTCCAGCGAATGAGTCGATTTTGACCTTGTAAGTCGAAGATGAAGCGATTCCATCAGCAGAGTTGAAATTGATGAGGAACCTGCCATCTTCATCAATGTTTTCCGGATCCATAGTTTCGACTTTTTTCACGATTGCCTTTTGGCCTCTGCTTTCAGGTTGTCGGATCGCCTCGACCATGAAGAAATCCACATGACCATCGATCGGAAACGCTGCCGTGAAAGTCGTGCTTCCTTCCGTCATTTCAATATCGCTAGAGTCGACCGCAGGAGGGCTCAAACTTACGAAGTTGTTGAAGTACTTCCACTCGGAGTATACCATCTTACGCGACACCTTGTGGACAGAGCGCACTTTACAATGATATTCGAAACCGAGCGGCAGATCGTCAAAAGTGGAGCTGTCGGATTTCTCCTCGCGGAAGTAAATTTCCACGATTTCCTTTGTCGTAGGGCGCACTTGTTCCAGAACGACTTCTGTCGCTGCTTTCTTTGTCCGTGATTTCGCGAATTCTGCAGTGAGTGTTGCTTTTTTGCCGGTAGGAGTCATTTTCTCGATGACACGGAGATTTTTTGGAATTGGAGGATAAGGCTTGTTCGTCGCATCGGGAGTGTTCTCAGAAATGACGACGTCAAAAGAATCTGGATCGACGTCGGTATAAATCGCTTCTCGGCGCAAACATCCAGCATGGTAATGAGCGACCTTGGTGATTGTATCCAGGTCACGATAGTTCTCGAGTAGGAAAACATTGTCTTTTTTCGGAGGAGACGCGATTGCGTAAAGCTCAGCATTTTCAACCGAGCGTGAAATACCAACAGCAGTGAGCGTGATCCTATCGCCGAAGGCATCCTTGATATCGTTCGCCATATTGTTCACATCGGCAACGTCAGATTCTTTTCCATCAGTGAGTAGGTAAAGATAGATCTCGGAATTCGGTCGGAGGCCGCTTTGTGGAATCAAAACTTTCGACATGGCGTTTTGAAGAGCACGAGCGATTCGTGTTCCTTTTCCAGAGTACACCATTTTGTTGATGGCAGTAATCATGTCGTAGGCGTTTTGATGCTCGTTTAGGTTGAAGATGGTTCGGAAGATGTTATTGTACAGATAGACTGCTACTTGAGTCCGACCAGGCGCGATATTGAGACCGCTTATGAGCCTTCTCATCCATGATTTCATCACTTGAAAGTTTGGTTTTCCGACAGAACCGGAAGAGTCGAGCAGGAAAATCATGTCAACCTCTTTCGTCGAATTTTCGCAGATAAAGCTAGACAGAGGATCAGTCAGCTCAACGAGATTTTCACTGACTTCATTTTCCACACCAGACTCTGATGATTCGCGTAGAGAAGTTGGTTTTGTTGGAACGAGGCTCGATGAGACCTGTATTTCCTTCTCTTCCCACTCAGAGTAAATCTTTCGCAGCTTGCTTCTGACAGCAACAATATAAGGCCGAGTGCTGTCAAATTCAGGTCGAGTGATGGTTGTCTGTCGTAGATTATCCAATTCAAGCGCAGGAGTCGCGTCTTCACGTCCTGCTTCAACGATTCTGACGGCATAAGTTACAAGAGGGCCGAGCTTTTTATCGGTAACTTCCCAGACTAAGCGAAGATTATTGCGATCGTCGATGAAGTTCTTTAAAAGTGTAGGTTTCGGCGGCGATTTCATTTTTCCACTCTTGCTTGTTTTGTTCTCGCCATCAGCTCCTGCAAAGCTTGAAACAGTGACGGTGTAATCTTGGCCAGGAAGAAGAAGTTCCGTCTGAGATGTCCAGACGAGCCATTCTCCCGCGCGGATTTGCTTGACATCGACAATTCTTCCGGGCTCGTTTGTTGGCTCGACGATAATGTCGTAATAATCAACTCCGCCATCACTTGGAGGTTCAAAGCTGACCTGAAGCTCGGTCGTGCCGAATTTAACTTCAAGATTCTCGACAACAGCAGGCTGCGTGAAGAAATTTAGCTCCTTTGAACGCTTGCCGTAAACACCATTTGCAATGGAACTCATTGTCATGCCATGTGGAGAGCCAGGAACGAGATTGTCGACAAGAATCTCGCGCACGGTTCGATCAATAGTTTCGCGCTTTCTCAGTTGCTTCTGACGATCGTTGGAGTCTACAAGCTGATAAACTTCGTAGTAGAACTCGTCGGCATCTGGAGACGGATCGAAAGCGATTATTGCCGAAGTTGGAGTGATTCGCTTCACTCTTAGATTTGTTGGTGGGATGGCGTGATCGGAGATGATTTCGACGTCTTTAGTGATGGTTTGTTCATCCCCTCGGTACGTTATAATATCAAGAAGATAAGTCGTCGACGGTTTCAGGTCGACGAAATTTGCCGAGTATTTTCCAATAAACTCCACATCCGGCTTCTGGACATTGCGTTCCTCTTTCCAGTTTCCTTCAGGATCTCTGAGGATCAGATCGAAGCTATCGTGCCCACCAATCGAGGGCGGATCAAAAAAGATGTCGATCTGATGGTTAGCATCGGAGTCAACTCGGGTAGATGAAACAATTGAATCCTCACTAACTGGATTTGGCTTAGTCCATGCTCGGACGGCTTTTGATTTGCCAGCGTTTCCTTTTCTCGATCCTTGGACGAGAATTGTGTATCCAGTGCCAGGTTGGAGGCCAACAATGCGACCCTGGTTGATCTTGAAGGATACCGTTTTTCTAGAATAAGAATATTGAAATCAAGGAAGAGAATAAAATTAAACCGATTTGAGTCGATCACTCGGAAATCACTGCCCATGGACTCGTAGACCATTGCTCGGTACTCATCTGCGTCCGGAACATCCTCCCACTCGAGCTAGAATTCGTGTAAATTCAATTCTCAAATGATTGTGCTTACCTTGATGGTGTCATTCGTGACCTCGACGATATTGACAAGTGCAGGTGCATCAATATCTAACGTGCGATGGATTAAGAGACGTGCAATTTCAAGCACAATTAGACTACATGCAATCTATCTGTACACTACAGTTTGAACCTCATTCCCCAGTTGATTCGTTTTGCGCGAATCAGGTTTAAACTTTTCTCTACTTTGTATATGCCAATCTGGCATATACAATATTAGTTATTAGTAAATTTTCTACATGCAAATTAGTATTGTTAAAGAAATCACATGCACAATCTAGAGTAAGTGTAGGTTGTAGGCGAGGGTACGTACCGGTTTCTAAAAAAGAGTTTTCAACATAAAAAAGAGAAAATATTTGCTCAAAAATCACGCTGCGCATTTGGTGTTAAATCTTTCCAAGATGCGGTTTAATTCTATTCCAAATATTTTTACGTATAAAAATTGAACAAAAACAAGAGCGGGGTTGATCACCAAGCAACAAAAAATCTAATGCTATAATTTGCATATTAAATAATATGCTCATCCAAGACATCAATAATAAAACTACTGCTAACCTACATCGATTTATTTGACATAAGGTTACCCAAAAGTACTGTCACTGGCAGGCTAGTAGTACTGTCAGTACTAGTAGTTACTGTTACATCAAACTCGGATATTGTATTTTCAAGCAGAGAACTAGTCTTGATCGTTGCTCGTGATTTGCTTTTTGATGATGTTGTACCACTTGTAACAGTGGTACTGGTTGATGTGGTGGGTATCGGTGAAGAGGTCTCAAGCACCGTTTCCGCACTACTTTCTAGCATGCAATTAATGGAGGTTTCAAGTGATTTCACCGATGTATATTTAGTATAAAAATTAAATGGAGTGGATATCCAATAAATGCTCTGATTTAAGTATCGACAATCATATAAATTTTTATACTAAACATCTCTGAAAAAAATCAACATTATTGTTTTCCGAAAAGAAAAGTCTTTTCTTCAAAACATCCAAATCAAAAATAGGGCGGTGCACTATCAAAAGATGCCGCCTTACGTTCTCTGATCTGGCGCCGCAAACGCTGCCTAGGCAAGCGTCGGTATTTCGCTAAATAAATCACTCGCACCAGAAAATTGTAGTTGAAACCACAAGTGAAGAATTCTCAGACAATGTTGAACAAGTCTGTCGAGATTATACCTGTGAGGAGTTGGCGGCCGACTGGCGCAGACACCGAGTCGCCTGCTTGCGAGATGACTTCAGTGTAATACTCGGCTCCGGCCTCAATCGGGACTTCTTGAGATGACTCGAAAGTCACTACATACTGGCTTTGGCCATCCTTAATCATTTTTTATATGAAAACACGAGCTCAAATTACCTTGAAAGGGACAATTCTTTGATCAATTTGCTGTCTTGAAGCTTCATCTTTATCGTCATATAGCTTGACAACAAAGTTTTCAGCGCTACCTTCCTCTGGCGGGTAGAATGTGAACCTGACTTTGTTCATGTACTGCTGAGACTGCTCAACAGAGAACACTGCTTCTGGCTCAGTCACGAAAATTGTCGGGTCCGAGGATTCAGAAGTCTTCCACTCGTTCGTCGACTGCATCACAATTTTGTACGCCGTTCCCGGCTCGAGAATATCGTCCACTTTGAAGCTTGGTTTTCCGTCTTCCGTGAAAGTTATGTCTTCTGCAGGGACATCGGAAATTTCAAAAACCGGTTCTCCGTCCATATCTTGGATTTCCAAACTGTAGCTTCGCACGGCATCGGACGGCTCCCAAGTAATCGTTGCTTCATTCTTACTGACAGTAGCGACTGCCACTTTCTGTGGAACTGGCGCTTCGAGACTTCGTGTAGTGAAGGGGAATTTCTTCAAGTCCGACTCCATTGGTCCTTTGACACTTGTCACTTCCGCGACGTAAGTGGTCGCCGGTTCAAGATCGATGCCATTTGACGGATCAAAGGCAAGAGTAAAGTCATTGGCGACCACTTCTTCAAGTGGAAATTCGACAACGTTAATGACCTCAAAGTCGTCGAGAAATGGACTCGTGTTTTTCTTCTTGAGTACAACTCGTAGTAAATCCGCCTGATTTTGCACAAGATCACTGACTTTCACCGCGGCGCTGGTTTCTGTCGACTCGTAGTCGAGCATAATCGGAGCTGTCGGTTTTGTGAAGATTCGAGAAGGTTGAGCATTGCGTGATTGCACAGTCTGCTCGTTGTCGATATTCTTGATTGAAGTCAGGCTGACATCGTATGACGATCCAGCGTCGAGGTCTGTAAGTGTAAAGCTCGGATCCTGATTATTGATCGCGAAAGTTTCTGTTTCTCCGAAATCGTTTTTCTTTGTGAGCAAAAAGCTATCGACGCCAACAAGCGGCTCCCAGATAATATCCGCTTCTCGCTCGTTCTCGGCAAGAATACGTACCCAGCGTGGGCTGATGATTTCATTCTCGCAGCCGCCGTACAGCATGTCAACTTTGATGCGTCCAAAAGCCTTTACGATCTCCTGGGAGACTTCTTCTGACTCTGTGTCGATTTCGATGATGTTTTTCGGCTCGATCACATTTGAAAAGTCGTAGTTGTCGTTGAAGCTGACAACGGCAAGATCCGCGAATTCTTTCAAGTCGCCAATGTTGAGAACCATCTCGCTCTCGTCAGACACGAAACCAGACGAGAGGATGATGATTTTCGCCCGCTTGGCGATTGATTGGCCGTCAGGTCCACTGTAGTCCTTTCCAACTGGGAATCCTTTGCCGTCAAAGTTCATTAGAATCTCTTGGAAACCTGCTGATTGGATGTTGTCGGCGATGCGGAGGATTGTTCGTAGACCTTGTCCAAGATTCTGTGAATCGGATGGGATAACCGTGACTTTCGACTGAAGCACTTTTTGGATCACTTTTGGTAGCTGCTGCAGATCGAGATCGTACGCGATTGATGAAGTTGACGCAAACATGACGATACCGACGCGGACGCCGGAAGTTGCAATGTTCATCTGACCAACAAAATCCACGATCGCTTTCTTCACTTGGTCAAGTTGCGCTTCCATTTTTATCGAAACGTCGATAAGGAAAATAACGTCTTGCTGCGAAAACAGGGGACAGGCGTCTCGCGGGCAGAGATTTTCAGCAATGCTTTTTTCCAGTTGTTTGGTTTGCTTTTCAATGTCACCGAAGTTTTTGAGGTAGACAATGTCCTCAGGCGTGTGCACGATGCTCCCGATTTCAGCACGGTCGACACCATTGCCGATCGCGACGACTTTAACGGTATGCGCGATCTTTTTAAGCCTCGAAGCAGGTTCCTCGACGGGATCAGCAGATTTACCATCAGCAAAGATGATAACGTGAAGCGGGTGATTCGCGCGGCGGCCATTCGGCGCGTAGTTCATCGTGCGAATGATTTCGTTTATCGCGTTGCCGAGTGCGGTACCTTTGCCCAAGGACTTGAGTTCAAGGTCGAGGAGGGACTTCAGCAATGTTTTCTTATCCTCGAAGTCGTCCAGATTGAACACGACGCGATATTTAGCGGCGAATACTGCCAGGCCGAACTGGGTATCGTCGGGAGAAACCGTGTATTGCTTGATGAACTCGCGGATGAAGGTGATGACCTTCGTGAGGTCGTCTTCTGAGACTGTGCGGGACATGTCGACGAGAAAGAATACGTCTGCCTGGGTGAGATGACACATAAGATCATCCGTTGATGGAAGTCGCGGAGCCGGAAGGAGTCCATTATCGATTTGCTCGCAAAGTCGGCCCTCGCGCAGTCCATTTCCACGACCAATGTCTTTAAAACCAGCATCGCAAGCGCACGTAAATGTTGTCGATTTACGAATGCACCTTGCATTTTCGGAGCAGTCATTCCCGTCGCAGGGGTCACAAGGGATGATCCGGGTCATGCTGTCATCTGGCGAGCGATAGGGCTCGAAGTTGCCGTACACCTGGCCGGCGACGGTCGCCAGATTCACTTGGTAGTTGCCATCGACATAAACATGGATTTTGCATCGGAAAACGACCTGGTCGTTGAATTCGTAAAATTCAGCAAGCTTGACTTCAACAGTTGCGACGACGGCGTCTTCACCGTCGATGAAATGAACGTTTGGGACGAGACCGACAAGCAGGTCGTTCCAGATCACGTATTGCACCGAAGCTGGGTCTTCGAAGTCTTCGGTCCATTCTAGCTCGCCGTTTTCAGGGTCGAAGACGAATAACTCGGCTTCGATACAGCCAGCAGCTAGAAAAAACGGGTTAAAAATAGGCTGATTTGGAATAAGGAAATTCTTTGATTGTTTTCTGAGCTTGGGCTCGCGAGGCTGGTTTGCGGTCGGAACTATTCCGCGCGTAAATTTTCGGCAAAGTCGGAAATATACAACTACTGAAGCATAAAAATGAGCCAGAGTGTTTGATAACATTAGCCCGAACCGGATTGTATTCACCAGTCGGGCCAAGCGCGGCTGGCCACGCGCCAACAAGACAAATAGCGAAATCGCCTTTTTTGATATTGAAGTTTGAAATCGGCTCAGCACTCGTTGCTAAGTCGGATTGCGTGAAGATAAGCGAAACTTTCACACTTGCGCTGTGAAAATAAAAACGCGGTGTTGCGACTACGAACCGGTCGATTTATTTTCGTGGGTTGTTCTTAAAATAAAACAAGGCTGATTACATTCGATAAAATAGGGACACTCCAGTGCGAGTAGTTTTAAAAACTAAGCGGCTTTGAAAATATTATGGAACATGTGTTCTGGCAAAAATGTGTACGGCGATCCCCTTAGCTCAAAAATAAGTGACAGCAATCTGGCTCAATTATTGCAAAAACTGCCAAAAAAGCGCGGCCGACCGCGAATATTGTCCAACAAGTGTTTCTGTCAAAACTTCCGGCTTTGGTGAAATTTCGTTTTTCAAAATCCTGTTGAAAAAAAATAGAATTTACCTTCATTTTCAGTTGAGTTTTTGTAAAATTTTTCAGGGCAGTTTTGCCGCCTCGGATCAAAGCAAAACTGGCCAGATATAGAATGGAGAAAAAGAAAGGGGATGAGTTTATTCATGATCTCTGCATTTTCGACTTTCTCTCTCTCTGACTGGGTTTAGAAAAGAAGATTGAGGCTAATCGGCGAACATTAGACTTGTAATTGGGTGATTCATATATCGCCTAGGTCGAGTTGGTGGTGTTTTCGCTTGGTGCTTTTGTGTTGGTGTTGCCTTGGCCGGTGACTGATCCTCAGAAAGCCCCCTTGATCCGCGCCCCGAGGCGTGGGACCGATTGTTTTCACCGATTTCCGGTTCAAATCGCCTTCTTTTTTTCTCTTCTGCGATCAAAAAAAGAACTTGATCTTGCAAAATTAAAAAAGGTCAAATCATAACTTTTCTCTCTTTGAATCGGAAATACGGAAAATTGTGGAATGTGAGTGTGGCGGATTTAGCTGAATACCTCAGCTGAGTGGATAGTAGAGGGAGTCGCGCGGATACTAGGACACTCAGGGGGCGCTATATCCTCCGGGAAATATCCCGAGCGCGCTGAGAAAAAATCGGCAAAGGAGAGCAAATCCGCAAGTGCGAATCGCTTCCGGGATGATTTATTTTTAAGAAAAAATGAACTCAAACCGAGAGATCGAGCCAGTTAAAAAGTCAGAAAACAATCAGAGAAATCACGAAGAATTTTTTTGAAAAAAATGTTTTGATACCAAACTTGATCATTCTCCAGTAATTATAAACAACAAGTAAGCTTTGCTGTTATTCCTTATTTTGGTGAACTAAACCTTTTTGACCCTGGGAAATTGAGATGGCCTTTTATCAACTTACCGATTTGCTCATTAGGCGCGGGTAGCTCGTTTGGTAAGATCCTCGTGGTCGTAATCTTCCTCGGCGCCGTCCAGTTGCCTTCGGTCGACTTTGAAAGCGCTTTGATGCGGTATTCGTAGTCGGCCTCTGAGTTGAGCCCTTGAATCACTGCCGAGATCTGCCCAGACGGATCTGTAGCGCTTGCCGAAACGATCTTATATTTTGGAAGACATTCGTCGCCCTTCGAAAGCGGGCTTTGGCAAATTTCTGGCGTGATTAGCTGCGACTCGACAATGTAGTTTTCGATAAAGCCCATTGGTTTTGCTGGTGGCAGGAATTTAATTTCGAAAGAAGTTCCAAGTATTTCTGTCACAACAGCTGCTTGAGGAGGAGAAGCGATGCCAGGAAGTGTCTGAGCACGGCAGAAGATTTTTTCACCAATTATCGTCCCTTGCTTGGTCTCGAGCTTCACGCCAATGTTGTAGTTGGTATCGGGACTGAGGCCGTCAATGATGAACGCGTTATATGAGTGATCAAGCACGATGTACTCAAAATCGGGGTCGCGCAGGCTCGTCTCCGCCATCAGGTCTTCATAGTCCATGCTGCCACCTGTGATGCTCCCGCGGTCTATGCCGATAAGTTTAAACCGCTCATCAGCCTGTTCGTTTTCCGTCTCGTACGGGAACCAACTTATAATGAACTTGTCGATTACTTCCGGATCAAACTGCCAGCGCTTCGTGATTGACCAGTAAACGTCGACAGAATTGGCGGAAGATGGAGCGCAAGAAGCGGTGTCTTGATTATTCTCATCGAGCTTGAGAAATCCAACAACAGGCTCGCAAGCGCTTGAATCTTCTACATTGATCGTATCGCGGCCGCATTCACACTCGTATCCGCCTGGAGAGTTGCGACACTGCGCGGTAGGATGACACGGTGCTGGCGACCTTTGGCACTCGTTTACATCGCGGCAGATTGGAGGAACTTCAGAAAAGACGCCTCCCGAAATGCAGATGAGATCTCGCGAGCCCATCATTTCGTAGCCTTCGTCACAGTCGTAGCGCAGAGTTTCTCCTTCGGCCAGAGCGA
>JAOXNJ010042878.1:723-12900 GCA_028566655.1 Metis holothuriae
GTGCGATGATAATAGCAGATTTGTAATTAAGTTAACCGATGCTATGATTCATTGGCTCGCTTGGTTAGGATTTGATTACACCTTGGGAACAATAGACCCTTTTGTCAATCAATTATTTATCAGCACATCAAAAATAATGCAAGGACAATTTGAGGAAATTGAGTATTCTTTCCAATACCTTGTTGATATTATCAAGTCTCAAATACCAGTAATAATAGATTTAGATGATGGCGTTTTGAATATTTATTCTTATGATGAATACAACCTAAGCGAATCACAAACACTTAGTCAAAGCGATTTCAAAATAATAGCCATCAATCCAAACAAGGATAAATCATATACAGGAATAAAACTTGGTGGAGATGTAACCGATGCATTAGATGCATTTAGTGGATGTAGTGGTCTAAAACAATTGGTTCACAGTGAATTAGATTCAAATGGCTGGGGTGAATACACATTAAGTAGAACGGGATGTACAAATGGAGAGGAGTTTGATTTGTCTTCGGATTACATTAGAGACCACAATTCAATAAAAAACCTCCTTTCAGGTGAAGAGGTAAGAGATGGTATTGTTTTGATGTATATGAATGAGCTGGTTGTTGATGGGGAAAATGTGGCTCGTTTTCCACTAATAACCACTTTGTATAATGTTGAATTAATGAACGACCAAATACTTAGAAGGTATTCAAGCTTTTTAAGTGCTGGCGGTTTGTGTATTGAAGATTTGATTGATTTCGGCTCTGCTTATTTACAAAGAGTTGATGCATTCGGTAATCTTACTACTGATTATTTTGCTAATTTGATTGCTTCCGCAAATTCTCCGCAAATTAACCCAAATATACCTAATGGATTCAGTTGGACAACAAATAATGTAAACACATACAGACCTGTAATTGACGGTTCATTGGCATGGGAAACATTGGATGACCACAGGGATTATTTAATATTTACACCATCGGAAGATGGGTGTTATTGTTTTACTCGGAAATCAGAAATATATGGTGAGTTTCAATTTTTAAACGGTATAACAGGCGTTTTGCCTGAATTTAATATTGTATCCGCTGTTTTAGAAAAAGATTTGCCATTGACACTTTCAACACCAATTCCATCCTTGGCAAATTATCAATCAGGAGCATTAGACCCTTTTATTGTTGGCAAATCAGAAACAGACTTAAAACAATTAGCAATAAACCAAGGATTAGCAACAATTAGTTCTAATATAATACAAAATAGAGATATATCTGTATATGGATTACGTTCATCTTCTTTTGCAAGCAGAAATGACGGTGTGAGCGTAGAAATACAGTTTTGTGCGGATTTAATTGCTGGCAAGGAATACATAATAGACCAAACATGGATTGAACTTGACCCTGTTTTAGACCCCAATAACAATGAAATTATTCACAGTATTTATCAATTAAATCTTGCTGGGTTAAAAATATTTAGATGTCAAGATACAAACAATGATTGTAGCCCCAACCTAATACTGAACATTGAAGGCAAGATTTGCTATTCAGATTGGCAGAACTTAGATCGTAGAAAATTAATTGAGTTTACTCATTGTGGAAACACCTACAGAGGAAACATTTCTGAAATCGATAGAAATATAAAAACAGGAATTTTTACTGGCAAATTAAACGGAGAAATATTATGAGTACCATACCAATAGGCGTAAGCAAAGATTGTAAAGATATATACTATCCAGTTGATGAAATTATACTGCCAAACAGATATAATGGTCAAGAAGTAGCATATTTTGAGGGAGATTGTCTCCAGCAGTGCTCGGCAAATAATACATCAATATACATCAGCGACTTAACCATCTTTGGAGTAGATGAGAATGTGGTCGGCTCTGATACAGTTATAAGGTGGCGAAGTAACAGGAGGTTTAATGACAATTCAAGTTGGGATGATGTGATATTCACAAATCCCGAATATTCCTATCAAGGAGACAATAGCGATGCTGGAACTTTTCAATTTGCGCCAAATACATCAAGACCAGTTCAGATAACCAGAACGTTAACTACTGAGGAAATAGACCTACCTGGAAGCGCAAGAACCGTAAATTTTCAGTTATGGAGACAAACGAGCCCTGGTTCATACACATTAGTTCAATCCATACCAATTAGCATAACTACAGGAACTTATGAGGTAACTTTTGATGCGATAGATGTAACTGCTGGAGAAGTTTATCGATTAGGTTTGTTTGGAGCTGCGTTCACCGAATCAAACAAGAGATACCGAATTTTAAGAAATGATATTAATTTTTTAAGCAGTGTTATTCCCGATTCTGCAACCGATAGAGATTTTGATTTGCCAGCAAGTGGTGAAAATAGAACGATAACCTTTAACAATACATTCAATGGAAACCCGCCCGAATTGTGCGGAACGGTTGATTCAGTTGAAATAGAGATTGCTGTAAGGGCGCTTGGCGGTAGTCCTGGAGATATAATTGAAGTTGATATAGAGGCAGGAACATATCAAGATACCGAGCAGTTGACTTTCGATATTAGTTTAGACGCAGTACTAAGGTTTAACATACCAGCTGCAGAACTTCAACAGTTTGTAAATGGATTAGAATATACATTGACGGTGCCGGGTTTGCCTTATGCAACTAATTGGTTTTATGGTAGCACAATACTTAGAAGCTCTGGTGTGAATTTAGCGGATGAGGGCGATAATACTTCATTGCAAATAGATTGCGATTCTGAGGCTTGCCAAATTTCGGCTTTTGATGAAGATGGTAACTTGATTTATACTACAGCTACTGTTTCCTGCCTACAAGAAGACTGTGAGGATTGCATTAAGATTTTGAACTGGCAAGACTGCAACGATAACACATTTGCGCTTTACATAAAAGATAAAAGTTTTTTTATTGATTCGATTGATTCTGAAATAGAAGAATACATCAACTCGCAAGGCTTAAAAGAATCAACGCAAACAACAATAGATTTAAACTACCAGTTGATATTAGGTTATTGTTGTACATCAGATTTTTTAGCAAAATCACTTTTAGGTAGGAACGTTGAATATGGTGGCAATAATTATCTTGTTTCAAACATTGTATTAGGGGAAGATGATACCACCCTAACACTAAATGAATACCATGAAAGGTCTTGCTGCTGCTAAAGTGCTGAAATAAAAGAAATACAAGAAAAAAAAATGCCTTTACTTTGGTTTCAATGAATTGTCAGTGTATAAACTTAGGATGTGTTGAGCCTTGCGAATTAATAGCAACTGGCAAGAATGCTCTTTCAACTTCAATAAAGATAGATTACTTGATGCCAAATGGTTCAGTAGTTCGAGAAAGAATAGAAACATCGATAGGGGATGAAATAAAAGTACCTAATCGATTGAATGAAAACGGTTATCAAAAATTCAAAGTAGTGAACTCGGGCGAGTGCTATCTTTTCAAAGTAAAAGTTCAAACAATAGCAACTATTGAAGATTGCTGTGATTAAAAAATAAACGATGCAAGAAAAAGAGTGTAAACCATTACCAGTAACCATAGTTGACGGTGACACTGCTGGAACTACTGTAAGAACCGAAATAGTAACACTGCAATATTGCGCAGATATTGACGGAACAGGAACAACGTTTGAAAACGTCATTGAGTACCAGCGCAGAAATTCAGAAACATTAGAATTAATCAGTTCAAGAGTTGAGGGAGAGGACGGCACAGAATATCCTTCTGCGATAAGAGTAGATGGAGATAATTGTGGATGCGCCCAAGTATTAGTATTTAAACCAAATTAATTATGTTACTGGTAAAAGATAAAAACGGTAGATACTTACAAGTCAATGGAAAACCAAGACGAGTAACAAAAAGGTATTTCGAAAAATATTTAAGCCACCAAGGCTACACCAGCGAAGAAGAACCACCAAAAAAGAAACTTCGCAAGAAAAAGGAGGTTGGCGAACCTTTAGAGAACGCAAACGGCGGAACTAAGCACGATGCTTAGTATTTTTTAATGAATTTAAAATGAGCTTATGTATTCAATCCCTTTCTGGATTTGGTAATGATTGCCAAAACACAGGATTTAGGGATCACGAAATCAATAGACCAATATTTTCAACGGCGGGTTTTGATTGGAATAAAGATGTAACTATTCCAGAGTCAGACCCAACAGACCAAGCAACAATTGGAGAGCATACAGACGTAGCGAGCTGGCAAACAGCAATAGCCAATGGAATGATTGTTGCCTTTGATGCCAAAGTAACCGAGGGAGACGTAACAACTGATACTTCTTATAGATGTAAGGTAGACCGTGTGGTACGTTCAACTCAAACATTTACCGTAGAAGCTGATTGTTTACCCTTAAATGATTACAGCGATTACACCCTATTTAATAACATAAACCAATCAACGGCTGGCTGTAAAGCAGGTATTCAGTTGATCGGATTTTTGCTTTGTAATGGTTCGATTCGTTTTTTGGATGAAGCGAATTTGGGCGGTATTAATGTGAGTGGATATTTTCGTAATCAACTTGCCAGTGAGGACAACAACAATGAAATGTGGGTAGCAGAATTATCTGTGCGTACTGGTGGGGTGTTCCGACCAATTAGAGAAGATTTACCTGAAGTAGCTGCATTGTTTGCATAATGGATAATATACCAAGGTTACTAAGAAAAAAATGGGATAGTGTGCGAGATGATATTCTTGTACACTATCTTGCTGATATAGATGGGTTGTTGAAGGTTGTCACCAAGGAGCGAGACGAAGGAAGTGAGACCGTTAATAAAAGGAGAGAAACCCTTAAGGCGGTCACCCAAGAACACATCACATCGGCAATAGACAATTTCAAAGGTAATTTTGGTAATTACGATTACACAATCAATGTAGATTTTGGTCAAGTGAAAACACCGCTTGGCTATTCAAAAATTAATTCTTATTACTTGAGCGAGGGCGTGGAGTTTATACTAACTCGCCCCAACTCATTTATACTTGTTTTGCCTTATGTAGATAACTACCTAATGCCAAGTATGTCTGAAGAAAATATTGAGCGTAAAATTGAACTAATCGAGGTTTATTCTGAGGATATTTACTACAAAACAGAAGAAGTAATTGAATTTCAAAATGGCAAACATAAATGGCGTGTCGATCAAAACGCTATCTATGTTTCTTTGAAAAATGAAGATGCGATTAGTTTCGGATTAGAGGTAACTGGTAGTTTAGATGAATACAATTGGTTTTTATATAGCACTCATTTTTTCGGCAAACTTCCTGTAGTTTTCAATGGGGGGTATTCCAATTCAATTCGAGACAAATCGACTGGGTCGGTAGTCATTCACAAATATTATTCAAGTGTATTTACGCCTGTTATTCCTTTAATGGATGATTATTTGAGTGCATGGAGTGATATGAAGATGGTAAACACTTACCACTCCACACCGAAAGCTCAAGTACTTGAAACCGAATGCGACAATTGCCAAGGAACAGGAATTGACAAAGAAGGTAATAATTGTAAAAAATGTAAAGGCACTGGCAAGATAACATCATTTTTACAATCTACTGGTGCTTATGTTACAAAGCCCAAGCTCGAAACAGGGTTCAATCAAAACAACAACCATTACCCAACTGAAGATGCCCTAAAATACATTACACCGCCTACAGGGTCATTAGACCACTTTTTGAAGTTGGAGCAATTAAAGTACAAGACACTGCGCAAGGCTTTATTTTTAGAGTTTGAAGAGTCCGCAACTGCAAGCGGAGAAAGCCGTAAGGAGAACAGAAAAAAAGCCGAAAACACATACAAGTGGATTAGCGAAATGATATTTGCTAACCTAAAAAAATTATTAACTATTGTTCAGTCATACAAAATACCCCAGCCCGACCTTCGCCCAGAAATAATAATTAAAACGCCCTTAGATTATTCCATAAAATCAGAATCAGATTTACTTGAAAGTGTTAAGGAGTTGCCAAAATCAGCACCAAGTATTTTACGAAAACATATATTGAATGAATATCTTTCCAAGATATACCAAACACGACCGATTGATTTAAGGATAAACCAAATCATGTTCAATAACGATATACTTTATGGAGCAGATGAAAGTACCGTTACAGATTTTAAGTTGAGCTATATCGAAGGTTCATCCGACTTAGATTTCATAATCAACTTCCACTACAAAGGCGATAATTTCCTGCGACAGATTGAAAATTTGATAGAATTATCAGGTGAAGAGGTAAAACAATTAATTGATAATGAGTTTAGGTCAGAGAATACAAACTTGGGAAGATAATTATTTTGATCAGTTAGATTCCGTTGAGGAAGATTTTATTGAGCGACTGATTAAATACATTGATGATAACTATGTGCGTGGTGGCAATATCGATAGGCAAAGAGGAAGGGAGCTGCAAAGAAACTCACTAAACATTGCAAATGCTATCAATCGATTTTTAGATGGTGCTGGTTATGTTTCAGCAAGTGATGATTTTTTAGGCAGGTTTACCGATGTAGAACTGGATTCACTAAACCAGCTCAACAGAACGCTTGATTTGAATAAAAAAGCCGTGGAAGAAATATTTGAATCCAATCCTACTCGAAGACTATTCTTGAATCAAACAACCGAACGATTAACAAAAACAGGAATAGGTTCACAATATAAAGAAGGCATAAAGAACACAATAATTCGATCAGTAACAAGAGGCACGCCGTTTACTTCCCTTGTCAATGAATTAGAAGCAAATTACATTGAAAAAGGATTGCTAACAAGTAGAGTGCGCACAATTGCTTCTGATTCGTTAAGCCAGTACAACGGTATATTGAATGAGTCCGTTGAAATAGAATTAGACATTAAGCATTTTCAGTACATCGGTGGCTTAATAACCACCACCCGACCTTTTTGCCAGCACATGACACAATCGATGCCCAAGATATTCACAAATGAAGAATTGCAAGTTGCGTTAGATGAATTTATACCCGATGGAATACCGAGCCAAACAAGGGTTAGGAATTTAGAAGGAGAAACCAGAGCAAAAGGAAGTGGAATGATTAGAGGAACAAATATTGGTAATTTTTCAATATTCCGAGGTGGGCACGGCTGCAGACACGAGAAAATACCAGTTGCGGTAACAGAAGACGAAAAGGATAGGATAAAACGAAGAAACCAATCATAGAAATAAAAGAAATACGACTGAAACATTAAAAACATATTTGTAAATAAACCAGAAAAAAAATGTCAGATAAACCAGAAATTAATTCAATAGATGATATCCCACAAGTTCTAATTGATAAAATCGTAGATCGAACGATTGATGCAGAAAGGGAAAGCATACGAAAAGAGGAAAGCGCCAAGTTTGCGCAAACATTATCAAAGATTGAGGGTAAGATGCTCAAGGCTTCTGGGTATTCCAGAAAAGACGTAGCCAATCATTTTGAATTAGAAAATACTGGCGAAATAAACATTGAGGAGCATGTAGTGCCTTTCTTGATTGAGAAAACAAAGGATGTGGAAGTGGATGATTCCGAGTTGAAGAAAAAACTACAAGAAATCCAAGACCTAAAAGAATCGGCAAAAGAACAATTTGAGCAAGAAATTACGCAGCTCAAATCGCAATTAAATCAAAAGGATTTGGATTTTGAGAATTACAAAACTTCCCAATCGCTAAACACTGCAAAACAAAACAGATTTAAATATTTGCAAGAGCAAGATGTAATTGCTTCGCATATTGATTTTGATATTTACGAGGTTAAACTTCAAAAACACCTTAACGAAAAAGGATACCAAAGGGTTCTAAAAGAAGGTGTTCTTACGATAGTTGATTCAAAAGGAAAGCAAATAAACGATGGCAAAGACTATATCGATTCAAAGGAATTTGAATTAGATTTTGTAAAAAATAACGAACTAATCTACAAGCGTGGAGACAAAGTTGTTGGTGGCAGCTTTACACCAAACCAGCCAATGACTGCTCGAGAAAAACTAAGAGCAGACCAAAGGGCTGCGATTAATTCGTGATAAGGTGGCTGGCGAGCCATTAGAAAACGCAAGCGGCGTTGATGCTACGAGAGCATCAAGATTTTTCAATAATATAAAATGTCAATTACAAGAGATGTAACTAAGACCGAGTTAAATGTGGTTTGTGAGGAGTTTGCTATATTCCTACAAGATACCCTTTTAGACTTTTCTGATAACGTGCCATACATTAAGGGAGGCGCAACACTAAATGCAATTCTGCAAAATAGAACGCTGGGAACAACCCAACTGGATGTAAACCCACAAAACAAGACTTTATTCATTCAGTATGAAGAAGCTCAGTGCGATGAAGCAACTGCGGACTGTTCCACAATCGATGTTTGTGCTACGGGCACGCCAAATGCACGACCCATAAAAAGCGACGACGTAACAATTGACCTTTGCGCAGCAGCGAACCCATGGACTTTTGATACGGATTTCATGCTTGGGGTGTGTGAATTTGCTGGCAAAGCAGAATCTCAAGAATTGTTTGCTAATCGAAACCTCGCAAGAGAGGCAAGAAAGATTGTAAACAAAATGAATACCGATGCAATCAATTTTATTTACTCGCAGGCGGGTAATTATTTTGATGGCACGACTTCAAGTTTGGGCGCAACTGTAGATTTTCCGCTTTTGAATTCTGATGGTACTGTTAACTATTTGATTTTTGGAGTACTTCGTTCGCACATTGAGCGCAGCGGATTCATGATGGAAGATTTTATCATTATCGGTGGTGAAAATGTAAGAACCGCAAAGGCGATTATTGAAGCAACAACTGGTTCAAACATTAATGGGATTAATGCAATTAGCGGAATTCCAGAAATGGTTTATGATCCGTTTTTGGATAGCACGATTGGAGACGGAACAAACTCAAAGATGATTTTGGTACACAAGGACTTTGTTCATCTATTGGAGTGGTTCAACTATGGAATTTACACGCCAAATCCTTTAACTGGTAGAAACTATGTGAGCAAAGCGGTAAACAGTGAGCAGTTTAGTGCGCAAGTATTGCCTGTGGCAGGTACAAATTATGAGTTTGATTTTACTGTTAAGCGAGAGTATTGTCCGCATCCTACTTGGACGTGGAACTTGTATAAGCATTACGACTTCTACAATCTTCCAGCAGTTTGTGGTGTGAACGCAATCATGGTGTTCAATGTGACTTGCCAAGACCCAGGTTGTATAACTACAAGTTTGTTCTAATGGAGCTTAGAAAAGAAGGTAAGGTGATTTATAATGGGCGCATTGGGGCGCTCATTAGTAAATCGCTACAATTAGAATCAACTGAAGGTCTGTCTATTTTTGATGGCAATCGGGATATTGGATTTGATTTTACAAAGCTAAAACCAACCCCGCCGAAGGAAACGCCAAAGAAAATAAGAAAACAGAAAGGCAGTGAGATTGATGACGAAAAGGCTTCAATTATTGCTAAACTTGAAGAAAAAGGCATTAAAGTAGATAAGCGTTCAAAGACGGAAACCTTAAAGAAAAAGTATGCCGACTTGCTTGGATAAATACCTGAATTGCGAAATACCTGATTTGCCAATCGGTTTAGATGTGGTGTTTCTTGCCAATGTTTCTGGAACAACGGCGAAACACTTATCGGAGCGGATTGTAAAACAAGCTTTTTCACAAATAAAAACGGATTTGCTCTCCCAAGTCAGGTTAAAGCAAAAGGTTTACCAAGTACCCTCTGATTTATGCCATGAAGTAACAGTAAGTGATTATTGGGTAAAATACAAAGGCGATTATATTTTCAGTAACTACATTGTTATTCCAAGTCCATTGAATCAAGAAGTGGATGTATTGGTAGAAACTATCGATAAGGAAGGCAATGAGAATACTGAAACGATAACTATTCGCACGAATGTTAAAACAGCTTTTGAAGGTGTTTATACTCAAGTTAAGTTATCATTTACTGGCGAGTTACTGGTTTACTCGGATAATTACCACTGCTACAACTATTGCGAATGTTCGTGTGCCAGTGGTGGTGGTATTTATTTGAATGCCATAGAAAAATGCGACATCGATGATTTTTTATGTTCTTTAGATTTTCACAATGCCTTGCTGTATAAGTATGCGCAGCTTGCTTTATTGGAAGCCAATTTTAGCAAAAGGTCAAATTTGCATTCGGAAGAAGAAAACAAAAACCTTTGGCTTATGGATAGATACAAAGAATACTACCAAAAAGAATTGAATTTATTGATGAAAAGCATGAATACTTCAGATTGTTTTCATTGTTCAGATTATAACTATTTCGGATGAATTTCACGCAGTTTAAAAGAGAAATTATTGGTTTTGGGTTTAAGTACACTCAATGCGGAACATGTACCCGTAAATGGGATGAATTTGTAAAGGATGATCAAAAGGTAAAAATACCTTCAAGATATTACCTAAGCACAGCAGAGGTTTATGAAGAAGAAGAGTTGATTGCTCAAAACTTTGACAATTACCAAGAATTGTTTGACTATTTGAAGGAGTGATGGAGATTGATTACACAGAATTGTCCAATAGGCTAAATGAAATAATCGAAGAAGTTGAATTGAGTACAGAACTCATACCGATTGGCAATAGAATATATGCAGAATTTGATCGGCGTGTATTTGAAGAAGGCAAAAACAGAAGTGGTAAAATAAGGAGAAACTACAAAACAAAGGGATACGAAGAGTACAAAAAGACAAAGTACAAAATTTTCCCGACTGGATATGTAAACCTTCGTAAAACGGAGGATATGCGCAAGGGAATTAAAAACCTTGGATACAAACAAGAAGCGGTTCAAATTGGATTTAATAATGATGACTTAAGCAGAAGGTTTGAATATAACGAGAGAAGATTTGGGCGCATTCGAGGTGCTACAAAAGAAGAAAGGGAATTGGCAAGTGAATTAGTTACGGAATTAATACTAAGAAAATTAACAAGATAACCGAGATAGTAGAAGGATTAATGGGATTGGGATTTGACCAGTCTTTTGCAGTTTGCGAATTGCGACCAGTAGATGACCGCTATCGAGTTGTTTTAAATGGTACTGTAGTTGGTCTTCAGGATATTCACGGAAATCACTTCTACATTAGAAGAAATGGAAGACTTCGAGTGAGTAAAACGAATTGCAATAGAGCTGAATACATTACACCTTACAAGTTGGTTTCTGTTTGGAATACAAATAATTGCGAATGCAAAAATTTTGAAAGGGTTTTATTAGACAATTTGGTTTCGAAACTATGTGGTTCATCCATAGATATAGAAACGGCTGATTTGGATTCTTGGAGAATATACGAAGAAGAAACTGGGTATAAAACCAATACGGAAATGACGATTGTAAGTATTGATTTTAGAATTAATGAACAGATAAAATTGAATTGCACAGATGAATTACCTTGTTGATGTTCTTGGAATATACGGCTTAACCATTGGTTTAATGGCAATGATGCAGGGCGGTATTTTAGACGTGTACGGTCGATGGATTGCTTCATTACCCGAATACATAAGTAAACCTATGGGTTTATGTGTTCAATGCTTCGGTACTTGGGTTTTTATAATCCTAATAACAATTTCAAACTTTATGGATATTGCCATATTGATCAAATTAGGTCTGTTTTATTTGGTAATCGAAGTAATGAAACCAAAAAAAACTAAAATACGATGAGTTGCGAAATAGATTTTAATGATTTAGGGGAATCAGGATTTGAGCTTGGAGATAAAATAATTACAATAAGAGAGGATGGGACGGCAATGGAATCGGGAACAATAGCCGAATTCATTTCTAAAATTCAGTCTGTAATATTCCCGCCATTAACCACAGCAGAAAGAGATTTATTAACGCCAGAAACGCCAAGTTTTATTTTCAACACCGATACAGGCTCATTAAATTATTTCAATGGTACTGATTGGGTTGATTTACATGGTAGTTGGCTTGCAGTACAAGGACTATAAAACATAGAAAATGAAAAAGATATTAGTATTATTATTTATTAGCCAATTAGGATTTTCTCAATCGGTAGGTTTAGAAAGTTTAAGCGAGCAGATTGACCCCGAGGGCGGTTGGTTGTTTTGGCAGTTAAACGGATTTAGCCAAAAAACCAACGTAGATAATTTGCCTTATGCTCACACGTTTATTGATTCCGCAACTGGATTACCAGCAAAAAACGAAGTCAATGATATGTATCGTTTTGGGCGTATTGGATTGAACCGACCATCACCCCAGGCGGCGCTTCACATAACACA
>JAOXNJ010042989.1:0-12900 GCA_028566655.1 Metis holothuriae
GGTGCAGCAGAGGTCGGTGTACTTCAACTTTTTGTGCCGGAAGCAGTTGTAGAAGTGCGAAATGCCGCAGAACGAGCACATCGAGTTGCACGTGAAGCGTCATGGCCGGCGTCTGGATCACGAGGAGCGTCAGAGGAAGCGGTTGGCGCGCGAGCCGCGACGAAGAGCCGAGAAGGCCAAGACGCTCAGAGGCATCAAGGCCAAGCTGTACAACAAGGAGCGATTCAAGGAGAAGGTCTAATCCCACTTTGATCACCTATTTTAATACATTTTGTTCTGAAATGCGATTTTTGAATGGTTTCCTTAGTTGAGCCTGAAGCGCAAGGTGCAGGAGGAGAAGCGTCGTCGCACGCAGCAGACGACGACCAACGTCTCGGACAGGCAGGAGGCGTTGCCCTCTTATCTCCTGGACCGCAAGGACGCCAGCAACAAGCAGGGCAACGCCGTGTCCAAGGCGCTGAAGCAGAAGAGGGCGGACAAGGCGGCCAAGTACAACGTGCCCTTGCCCAAGGTTAGGATGCAGAGCGAGAACGAGGTGTTCAGGGAGATCAAGAGTGGCAAGCGCAAGAAGAGCTGTTGGAAACGCATGGTCACCAAGGTAAAACAAATCGATCCACATGAACAAAACTTGAGTTTTCACTCTAATTGTCCCTTTAAGGTCCCTTTAAACTTTGAAACTTGTCTATAGGTGACATTTGTGCCGGACAACTTTACTCGCAAGCCGCCCAAGTTCGAGCGTTTCATCCGGCCGATGGGCCTGCGTTTCAAGCGCGCCAACGTGACTCACACCGAGCTGAACACGACCTTCCAGTTGCCCATCATCGGCGTGAAGCGCAATCCATCCTCCACCATGTACACGAGTCTAGGTGTCATCACCAAAGGAACCATCATAGAGGTCAACGTGAGCGATCTAGGCATGGTGACCGCAGGAGGCAAGGTGGTCTGGGGTAAATATGCTCAGGTGACCAACAACCCCGAGAACGACGGATGCATCAATGCTGTGCTCTTGCTCAGCAAGTGATCCAAAGTGCTTTTGAGGGGGATGCCATTTTGTCTTACGTCTTAAGGAAAGAAGTTGTTCAAAAACTTGTGTGGAAGCTTGGAAATAAACGTCTCAGATAGATAGTATTTGAACATTGGAAGCCTCTTGATATTGGGTTAAATCGTGTTTCTAAACAGACTCTAGTTAATTACTGACTTTACCTGGTCAAGCAGTTGGTTGTAGGTCCACTTCTGGCCGCTCTTGGTGACGGGGCTGTCCCAGATGAGGGCCACGTCGTCGCCGTGGCCGGCGTCCACGTGGCGGTCCAAGGCGTTGTAACAGGCACTCAATCGACCCCCAACAAACCTTAAAATCATTTTAACATTTACATTAATTGATATTTAATAAAGATATACAAGTGCAAATTTTTACCATTTGGTAAAGGGAGGATTGGAGTTGTCCAAAATTTTATCCCATTTTCGAGTCCAGACCGTGTTCTCGGCCACCTCGGCCCAATATTTCTCCGGGTTCTCCAGACTGGCCCTGTATTGAGCTCTGTAAAAGGCGCCTTGACAGTCCTCCGTGTCATCCGAATCTTCAAAACATTAGTGATTAAGCATTTCAATCGATTAATGGATGTAAATCAGGAAATATGTATCATTTCAATTTGTCTTACCAGAGCTGATACTTTTGCTAAAAAAGGTGCTGAAAACAGGCCTTGTCCTCTCCAAGGCCCTGAAAGGACGAAGGAAAGAGCTGGCAATCATCATCATTTTTCTTTAAAGTTTTTTTTTTTTTCAAGAAAAGTTTAAATTTAAAATCTTTTGACTCTTTGCCAGTTTGTTTTCTGTTGTTTTTCTACTACATATTGCTTGTTGCCAAGCCAACTTTGTTGTCTCACAGGTCCAAGTCTACCTTTCTATTAAGTACTAAAGCCATAACACTAGTACTCATAACAAAAGTTCTCTACAAAACCTCCTTTCTTACTTCAACTCTTATTTACTGCCCTTATTCCACGTATATTTCCAAATTACATCGATTTGTTGTGACAATCAATGCTTTTTCTGGCACCCAAAAGCAACAGTGATCAAGTTTAATTAAAGCTCTCATTCATTCTGCACCACTTAATTGCCTTGTTGTCTCCAATAACAATGAATCAGTGTAATGTCAACTCAAGGTCTAATGAAGGCTCTCAAAAGTAAATAAAAGTGGCAATAAGAACGTTTTATTTAAAAAGATTTTATTGAGGACTTGAGGCTGCTAATATTGTGTAATCTTAGTGTTGGGAATAAGTGTAAAATTGCCTAAAAATTTGACATTTTAGGTCTATGTATTTAATTTGTAGACCTATTTCCTTCTAACCCTCTATGCCATAGTACATATCATTTGGCTTGAGAATGAAGTAAGTACTAATGAATGTTTGTTATATGTAAGTGATAGTGATAAAGTGACTTTTTTTTGGCTATGAATAGACATGTTTCCTTGGTGCCAAAATGCTTTCTTTCTTCTCTCAGCTCTCTCTCTCTCTATTTGTCACAGAGAATACCTATAAAAGGCGTCTCTCTGTCTTCTCTGAGAGCGCAATCTCTGCTTTTAGCTTAAGCTGTTAACAAGGAAACTCACTATCTTCACAGGTAATCAATCAATCAATCAATCAATCAATCAATCAAGTTGGGCACAAGTACGTAGAATAAAATGATTTTATATTATATGTATAATATTACTAATATATTATTATATTAACCTTACAATAATGTGTTACTAGACTTTTAGCCATTTCTTCTATACATTAATGTACACACAAAAGAGAAAAACGTACTTTATATAGTTACAAAGAAAAAGGGAGAAGAGACAATATCATTATTATTGCACATTTCCCCAAATCCCCAAAGAGCTTTTCAACAAAACCCCCTTAAACCCTGTCCAACATCAGTCATAACAATACATATTTAATAGTCACTACTGAAACTTCAAAAGTTCAATTTAACCATATTATTCTTATATCGGACATTTTAACTCTTCCACATATAATTTTACTCCTTCTTTAATGCATCATTTATATTCACTCTATATGCATAGGACCATGAAGTCTTGTGAGCATTAGGTACATATCTCAAATTGCTCTAAAAATGTCCTTTAAAAAACAGTCTAGTACATCCAAAAGGACATTCAAAAGGACATCCAAAAGGACATTCAAAAGACAAATAATAAAGAAAATGTAAAAAAATTATAAAAATTAATAAATAAAAGTCATTTTTTTCCACAGAAATGTCTTCTTGGCTTCACTCTTTGGCGTTGTTGTCGTTGTTGTGCGTCTGCTGGTCGCAGCCAATCGACCCCAGATGCAGCCCTATGCTGCAGGAGAGCGACGAGCGCGTGCACGAGCTGTGCAGAGCCTTGGAGACCATCAGGAAGGTCTCATCCATCATGGAGAATTATCTCGACAGACAACAAGGCAATTTTCAATTAAATGAAAGTAATATTTTACATATCTTCTATTAGGGATAAATACTCGTAGTAATTTAGGTAATACTCGTATAAGTCAGTAAATGGCTTTGTTTAGTGACTTCTTCTTCTTATCGCTCTCATTCATTCTTGTCCAATCTAAATATAATAGTGATAATGATGGCCTTATTAGACATTTTAGGGTACACTCTATAATTAAATGACTAATGTAAGATTACTCACGCGATCTATTAGTCAAAGATCCATCAGCTAAAGTTTAGGTACATTAACCGAAATATTTGTTTTGCTCGTTATCTCCTGCCTTCATTATTCCTTCTTTAACCTAATTGCTTTATTACTGCCATATTTATTTACTTATATTACTGATGAAGCATTCTGTTATTTATCTAATTATGTGATTAATGTTTAAATGCTAAATTGTAATAGAACAATTGATGGTGAATCCCGGGGCGATGGTGGAGCGGCCGATGTTGGGCGTGAAGCGCAACGAGGAGAAGGACGTGGATCACGTCTTCCTCAGATTCGGAAAGAGAACACTCAACTTCTAATGCCAATCAATCAATCAACCAATCAATCAATCAATCAATCAATCATGATCGAAAGATCTAGAGAAAGTGACAAAAATGACCTTTTTTGTTTTATATTGTTTTTTTTTTTAATTAGTTGGTTTTAATTAGTCTTGATTCCATGAGCAGCTGCTTCTTCTGTCAATTTGGCTTTAAACCCCTTTTTTTGAATGAATTGTACTATTCAAATTTTTGATCTTTATTAGTGATCATTCATTATTGATTTTTCTCTTTTTTTGCTTAAAAGCTGTGTTCAATGCACGAATCGGTAATGAAACCTGTTATGAATTGATGATACAATTGATCCATTTATGAGGCATTCATTGAACATTCGATCCTCTTTTTTACCCATGAGGCTCTGGGGACGGCGGCCATTTTGAATTGCTGATGAAATAAAGAAAAAGTACACAATTGCAAAAGAAAATTGCTTTTGATCTCCATATGTGTTTTTGTCTCTTAAATGAATTATGGTGAATATTGCCAGAATTAGCATTTTTTTCTTCTCTTTTTTTTGCAATTTTTTCACTCAATTCCATTTACTGGCCCTTTACCTTCTATGTAAATGTAAGGCCAGTATTTAGCGCAACAATTCGTGTCGGAATTTCGGCAACCTCTTAAATAACTTTATCTCATTAGCTCAACAAAGGCTAAAATAGAGTCTAAAAATCTCTAAGTCAGTGCAAAAAAATTGCAATCTATTGCAAAAAAATGTGCTAAAATTACTTTTCTTTGAAGTAATGATTAAACTTAAAATTTTGAATAAAGTTTCAGCCAAAACCCATTTTCTGCTTTTAAGAAGTGCAAAATATGTACTCATAGAAATCAAAATATTTTGTCGTTCTTTCATTTTTCTTCTTTCTGAGTCTTATGTACTGTCTCGAATCGAAGGCCAAAACAAAAAGGAAATTGCATGAAATTTCATGCCCACTTTGAGTCCAGCTCAAAAAGATTTTGATGTTTAGATCTTACCTTTTGTTGTGTGTCCAATCAGACTTCAAGGCCCATTGTAGATCAATTTGGAGGGTTTGTTCTGTCATCCGTGAAGCTTATTATCCTTACCCTTATTACTAGTAGGTACCAGCAAATCTCTCTTAATAATACCCACATAAATAATCATGAAGTATAAATAATATTAAGTATAAATAATAATAATAAAGTATTTTTATTTACATATTATTTGGTTTAATGTAATGTGGTGCATCCACTTTGTCCATTATTTGCTTGTGCATTGGGAATGAATGTCTTAGGTGGACCCATCAAGGCCGATATTGAGTGAGGGCGACAGACAGAGTGGCCAGTACACACATTTAGTGTTTACATAATACTAACAGTAAGAAAGTGCCTTTGGTCAAGTCTTGTAGGTCCCAATATGAGCTCTGAATGCATATCAATCTTTAGAATATTTATAGAAAAAGGTCAGTTTTTAATGTTCTTTAGTCATTAATCTTGTCTTCTTATTACTTATATTGTTATAGTAGTGATTAAGGGTATTAGAGACTTCATATCGGACTCACCATGACTGCTAATCTGGGCCGCATTGGATCAAAAAAAAACTACATAAATACATAGAAGTCTGTTTATACTGTTATTAGTAAGAAGTGCATGTTATAGGTAGAAGCCAAATCAGGCAAGGTCTGAGTGTCAAAAGGAGAGGATTAAGCTCTTAAATGAGGACTGGTTGTGGGTCAAATCAAATGGACTAGATTAATTGGACCAGATTAAATGGACCACATCAATTGGACTAGATCAATTGGACTAGATCAATTGTCCCAGATCAAATGGTCTAGATCAATTGGTGCAGATCAATTGGTACAGATCAATTGGTACATATCAAATGGTCTAGATCAATTGGACTAGATCAGTTGGATTACAGTTTTGATAAGAGTCAATTGTTTCGTTTGTGAGTGGATTCTGACTCTGGTTTCAGTCTGACCTTGGTTCCAAGTGGAGGTTGTCTTTAGTTGTGCGTCATCATTGTGTGTGACCACGGATGCCGAAAGGAAAGTCAGTCCCTACACATGAATGTTGTGTACACATTGGAAGGGCTCCGAACTCGCTTTCTTCTGGCAGCTGACGATTCGGCCTGGCCGATTCCAGGCAGCGAGGCCGAAATGAGGCAGGCCCGATTGAACGAACAGCCACACAATCTCCTTTCCTTCACCTGCGACAAGCAACCGAACTCAGACACAGTCAGTCGCTCCCAAGACATACAAAAGGATACATTTACTTCTCTACTAAATAAAAATTCATTATATTTCTTCAAGAAAAAGTCCCCTTAAAAAAAGCCCCTTTTTTCCAGAAACTTGTCAAAAAAAGCAAAAGGACTTTTCTCTTTTTTGAGGGGAAGCATAAGAAGTCATGAGGAAGGAGCAGAGGCAGCGGACATTCAGCAAAGTCGATCAGAAGCAGCTGCAGTATCTATAAAAAAAAGGCATTTCAGAGCTGCTTAAGATTCCAGAGCCATTTAATAAGAATAAAGACAATAATAAAGTTTCTTTAAAATTGCTTTTTTTCTTGTTTTTGTGATAAATTGGAATTAAGATGCCCTTGTTCGGCAAGAAGAGCGACAAGTCTAAGGAGAAGGGCGCGGCCGCGGAGGAGGCCAAGCACAAGCCCAAGGCGCCCACCGTCGAGGACAAGTACATCATGAAGGATGTCCTTGGCACGTATGTACTCGAATTTTAGCATTTTTTAATCTATTGTTCATACATTTTTTTACTATATTGACATATATTTTTACTCTATATTTTTATGCATTTTACTCTATATTTTTATCTAGTCTACTCTAATTTTGATCCTTTTTTACTCTAAATTTGATCCTTTTTTGCTCTAATTTTGATCCTTTTTTTTACTCTAGTTTTTATGCATTTTACTCTAATTTTGATCCTTTTTTACTCTAATTTTATTACATTTTTACTCTATACTTTATACATTTTTAATCCATTTTATACATTTTACTCTAATTTTTATCCGTTTTTTTTATAATTTTATCAATCTTTTCGACTACTTTTTAGTATTTACTTAGGTATATGTACTCATAAGACGAAAGTACATTACTTCTTATTATAAGATCCTTTAAATCCCTCTCCTTTTTTATACAGTAAGGAGTCCGCAGTTCCTTAGTGCAAGTGCATTTAAACTCCTTTTTACCACTTACATTACTTACTTTATCTGCAATAAATACGTTGTACTGTAAGAAAGAAGTCGATTACGTAATTGGAGTTGAGTTAGTGCATTTTGTCGTCACTTTTACCAGCACTTTTTTTTAATACCTGAAAACTAACAACAATTTTTTTGTTATATGTGAAGTTCCTGCTTTTTGTTGACGATTTTTTTCTGCGCTCGACTGAGCACATCTTTTTTTTTATTTTGCTATCGAATCTTTTTTTTTGAACATTCGTATTTAGTGTAGGAAGTGACAAGGCAAGGCTATTTCATTATTTAAAATAAAGTGTATTTAAACCTCATTTTATTAGTGCCAATTTGACAAAATACTGCTTTACCACTAAATATATTATTGAGTTAATTAAAACTTTGTAATATAATGTGATGTAGTGATAAAAACTTCCATATTGTCTCATATTGTTGCTTCGCATTAAGCCAAAGTTTGTCATCCTTTATATACCACATTACTTGGTTATTAGCTTTGGTTGTGTACTACTTTAGTAAATAAAGGAGTGAATGTAGTGGTTGTTATTGCACTTATCTCTGTGGCAAATCTGTTGTGTGCATCCACTGAGTCTGCAAGTCATGCTCCACTCATTTTCCAAGGCCACTTTTAATACACTCCATCATTCATTTGTCTGAAAACTCAAATAAAACCAAATAAAATCTTTTAAAAAGTGACTTTTTAAATAAGAAATGTGGATTTAAGCAGCTAATCACGAATTTTGCAATGGGACAAGTAAAAAAGTCACATTTGACAAAGAATAATTGATGTTTTGCCTTGACACTCCAAACACTATTTACTGTTCTTTATATTAAAGTGCTGTTCTTAAGGCCTTGTTGTGGCTGCCTGAAAAATGAGGCCCATCTGCCTCAACCACAACCACAACAACTTGTTTGGACAAACTTACCATTACAGAGAGACAAGATAGTGTTCTATAGTGAAAAAAGAGTTGAATATAAAAGTGTAATTTAAACTTTTTTTCTATACTACCTTACTACTACTCTACTACTACTTCTTCTTCCACTTTAATACCGCTTTACTACTTACTACTGTACTTCTTATACTACTTTACTACTTCTTCCACCGCTCTTACTACTACTTTAATACAATTTCACTACTACTTTACTTCTACCTTACTATTACTTTGCTTCTACTTTACTACCAATTTTACTACTACTTTACTACCACTTTTACTACTACTTTAATACTACTTTACTACTACTTTATTTCTACCTTACTACTACTTTGCTTCTACTTTACTACTACTTTTACTAATTCTTTTCTACTACCTTTCAACTACTTCTTCTACGTACTACTTTACTACTACTTTTACTACTACTTTACTACTATTAGGTTCTGTAAGCAATTTAAGTACTCTAAAATTCATGCAACCTCTCTTTCTCTGTCAAAGTCAGTGCAAGCTCCCTACATTAAAGTTCATTTCTCAACTCCTATGTTTATCTTGTCCTTTCCTCTGCCTCCACAAGTTTATTTAGAACATTTGTGTGTGTACATAAAAGCAAGACTTGTTTGGCTGGGACAACTTTTTGTGCTACACAATATTTGTTTTGGCCTTGCTCACTTCTTGTCCTGGCCCAAATAAGTATGTGTGTACTACATTTCAGACATGTTTTCTCACATGTAGGTACCTTTAGAAGGTTTCTTAGCATGTATTTTATTGTTGGGAGACACAGCTGGCCATCACATAAGTGCTTCTTGCAGCCATGAGCAAAAACATTCCATTCTTGTTTAGGCCCCCCTCAGGCTCAGATCCCAAATGGTACTTGCTCAAGGCCCCAAATAGGCCCCATGTGGATACACTACAACCCTATATAAAACATTTTTTTCCATTCTTTTCTATTGTTAGGTTGTATTGTCGGTGTCTCTCTCAATTTGACTTTCAAATGGCTCGTGAAATTCGCGTGCATAAATACGAATTCAAGCCTTTAATGCTTCATTGCACCCGCCCCAATCTTGGACGCCCCAAAAGCTGCCCCTCCTTTTTTTAGCCAAAAAGAAGTTAAAAAAAGGGGGTAAAAAGAGGTACAAAAAGAGCTAGAAAGAGCAAAAAAGAGCTAAAAGGGGCTTTAAAAAGGGCAAAAAAGGTCAAAAAAGGGGCTTTAAAAAGGGCAAAAAAGGTCAAAAAAGGGTATTAAAAAGGGCTTTTAAAAGAGCAAAAAAGGGCTTATTAAGAAGGGAGCTTATTAAAAAAGTACTTTAAATACATACAATTAACTTTTACTCTACTTCTCTAACTCTAATTCTATTACTGAGCAATATACAATTATTGAGCTTTCTTTCTTTCTTTCTTTCTTCATTATTTGTAAATGAGTTCAATTGGCATTGTGGACCAAGCTCCGCAATGCTATGTCAGTTATGTATTGATTGCCTCTGCACCTTCCCCCCACTTGAGTGGCCAAAAAAAGGCAAAATACGATAATAAACAGTAACAAAGATAACAATAAGTACAATAATAATAATTTTTTATACACTTTACTACGTAGTTCATAACATTTCTATGGGTGAAAGTGGTACATACGTTTTGTTACTCTTTTTTTTTAGCTATAGAGGCCACAAGGTGAAACGAGGCCACTTGGTTAGTAAATGAAACTTTCTTTCTTTTCTTGCCAATTAGAAGAGAAAGTTGAGTGTTAATGGGATCATTACTTTGATTAGGTCATTTTGTAATTAAAATGCAATTAAAAACATTTTTTGAACTTTGATTTAAAGGGCCTTTACTGCTAAAAAAGAGCATTACTTTAGTGTTCTGTGTGACAATTCAAGGTCATAGCTAGCTTTGTTGTACTATGGCTCACTTTGAAAGCTGATACGAGCAAGTTAGTTGTAAATAAAGTTCTGTGGGAATCGAATGTTACTAGCAATTTCCAGCAACTTCTTGCAATGCAATATTTAAGAGACTTTTCGGCTGTACTAGTCGGATATTGGCTATTTGAAGTGGAGCTCGTAAAAACAGGTCTTATCACGAATTTCGGGCCCTGAAGTCAAACAAAGTGCTAGAAACTTCGAATTTTTATACATTTTAGAACTAAACATTATTTATTAACAGCTAAATTTTGACTAAAATGATTGAGAGAGTTTGAGTCGAGCTATGACGCAGTTGAGACTAACTTGGTGACTTCTTTGATGGCCAAGATAACCGGTTGCCCGATCGAAATGCCATCTGGGAACTAACAAGTCCCATATAACGAAGTGTTACTAAGATTTATTATAAAATATATCTTAGATACTAATAAATCTTTTTTATAAAAGGAACATTGGTGAAGTGTCAACTGAGCCCTTAAGTGGTACAAAAGTTGCTTCCTTGACCACAAATCAACTTCCTTGTTGGTTATTATATTGTCCTTCTTTTGCTCCAGTCCCTCCTTTGTTCCTTTTCAATGCATTTGGTCTAATGGACCTCTGGTATTTGCCCAAGACTCCGTGGTAGCCAAAAATGGTATTATTATTTCTTATAGCATTTTTTCCACTGAACAATAGTTGTTTTATTGTGTATGGACGTAATGGTCTTCGTTGTTGTTGTGCAGCATCCGCAATCGCTTAGGGCCTCGACGCCAGCGCCCTCTGGCGGCCAATTCCGTTTTCTCCGCAGTCAATTATGAAGCTAGGGGATCGAGGCTTGCCACGCAATCCACGTTCTATGCTGACCAATCATCCAACACAATCTCATGTGCACTAAAGAAAGAAACTTATTCTTTACTACAAATTGGTCCAAAGACTCATATTGTTCTTGGAAGCGTCTGATTGCCTCTTCTCACTGCACTCCAGTCCCTTAATAACGTCCTTTGACCGTCTTCTAGTCGCATTAGAGAAGACTTTACTAAATATATTACTGAGCTAATGTTGTATAGAGCAAATTATATTAGTTATTATTTAATGCTCTTTTTGGTGATAAGACGTTTTTATATGGCTTTTCGGCTTGCTTCATGTCTTGACAGCTCCTTAATAAGGCCTTGTCTACAATTTCCTTCTTTGTATGTAGAATTTTTATTAAAAGTAGAAGAAGAAAGAAAGAATTTTTGCTAAAAAAAGTGCTTTATATCTTTATAGTGACTACATATTGTGTGAAGAATGGAATGTAGGTACATTTTTGTAGTGCACATATGTACAGTAGGTGGTGGAGATGTCAAGGCAACAAATGAGGGGCTTGTGTAACAGGCAATTTTCAGCTTTAGACAGGTCCTATACCACTCCTATCTCATCCTTCTTCTCTTTCACAATCATTTTTAATATATTACTTTAAGAACTTTTTGCTTTACTTTAAAGCCAAAAATGTTCATTTTTTTTTGGTTTCCAAGTAAAAACTTGTGTTTTTTTGGCAGTGATTCGTTTGGTTACGTCATTCGTTTTATTGCAAATTTTATTGCACTTCAGCCCATGTTCAAAGCTTGCCTAAACACTTGCCATTTCTGCCACTTCCTTTGCATATGCAGTTACAGTATTACTACTAAAAATGTACATAGAAGTTCCTTTATGGTTACTACTTCCATTATGACCACCTACTTCCTTTACTATGTACACTACTTCCTTCATAACTACTAAAGCACTTTCTTTTATTACTGCCATTCCTCTTTCTTCTCTTTCTTTCCCCTTTTTGCAATACTGTATGTACTAAATTCTGCTCGAATTGTGCAGTTTTTTGTTGTTGCATTGCAGATGTGCTCTTTCCCATCGTCCTTTCTTTCCTCCCCTTTTTTTATCATTACTTCGTATTATACGTATTTGTGCTCTCTCTCCACACTTTGATCTTCTTTTGGGCCACCCAAAAGAATTCCTTTTCTTTTGTTGTTGTTTGAGCACAATTTTCTTGTTTTTCGTTTTGTTCACACCAACTTTTGTGTTCTCAGATGGTCAGTCAAGTCCCAAAAGGTTCTTTGATGTCGTTGATGCCACACAATATTACTAATGTATATGGCTTTTTTATTACATACTGTACATATACTGAAAGTAATGAAAATGTCTTCTTAGGTATAAAAGGGGGTTTGTTTGTGAATGTCCATTGTTGTCACAACAATGAAGTAAGTGCCTTTTTTCTTGCTGTCATTCCACTACAATCATGGCTATATTTAGCTTTATGTTTACTAATGTCATTATTCAAATATTTTATTAACTGTCTTTTAAAGGGCATCATTACATAAACATGCTCTGTTGTTATGAGTATATGTAGAAGTTGTCCAACTCCATCACGATTTCTTCTTGCCATTTCTAAGTACCTACAAGTATCGGGTCATCGGTTTATTTCTGTTCTCACTTTACATGGTTGTAACTCCCAAACTAGTGAAGATAGAGAAGTGAGATTAGGGTCATTAAAAAGCTCTTTTTCTACTCTTTAAGCACTTAAAAGGACATTTTAATCTAAGCAACGTAAACGAAATTGGAAGCAATTGTTTGAGAGGTCTCATTTTCCTTCAGGCATAAAAAACACTACAAAATTTGAATGAAAACGGCCAAGGTTTTTTTTTTGCATTGCGAGTTTATTTGGTGTGCAACAATGGCTTACCCTCGACTTAGCACCTGTGTGTTCCAGTCACCACCTTGCCCTCGCCTGCCACCCTCCAGCCTCGTGGCCGAAGCCGCCAGACAGGCTGAAGTCCCTCAATAGCTGCCCTGTGGCCGAAGCCGCCAGTCAGGCTAACACTATATTGGGGTGGTGACCCTAGGGTGGTTGATGAGTGTACATCACACAGAGCATGGAGCAG
>JAOXNJ010043100.1:0-12899 GCA_028566655.1 Metis holothuriae
ATGACCCGTTACATTGTGAGCTATTACTATATATGTATTATGTTTTTATTTACTCAAAGTTTTTTCTCAAACATTTTTTGACATTCACGATGGGAATTGGAGAAATCAATGTCTAGGCACGCCTGTCACACAACACATTTATGCACGACTTTACTTATTATGCAACGACATTGTCACTTTATGTAGGATTTTGCCCTCTTGCAAACGCGTTCTTTGCATCCTTTTCCTCCTGACGTCAGTGCTTTCGAATTCAGATCGATGCTTCGAAAAAGTCACTTCAAATCGCTCTTTTTTTTGCTTACTTATGAAATCTTATGTTATGCTTTATTATAGCTTTATACTATATGCATAAAGGTTCTATTTTAAAAAGTCACTTTTTGAAATCGACTTCTGAACAAATATCCCTGTGTTCGCTTTCTTAGGCCAAATTTTATCTGGACACAATCAATAAGTAGCGAGGGAACGACTAAAATCGGATGCTATTTAGCCCGTATTTTTTTGTGTCATTATCGCAATACGAGACGTGGATGTATTGGTATTGGTATTGGTTTTATTTTGCCCACGAGGGGGCCGGAACACTTTAGCGCCTTAAAGGCACCCCGTTTACAAAGTGGCCGTGGATGGGACATAATAGTAAATCGAGATGAACAGAAGGGTAGTCTTGGAAGAAGAAAAGGAAGGAAAAGAGAAGAAAGGAAAAAAAGGGGAGGGGGTGAGGGGGGCGCTGAACAGACCGTAACCATGATAGCTCAGGTGTGCACAAGTGGCAAGAGCTGGAGCCAGGTGTGAGTTGTGGCAAGATGTTGGAGGCAGGGATGGTAGCCAGCAATCGGTGGAGGTGTTAATCAATGACTGCCAGACGAGTTTTAACCAGGGAGGCCATACTTGGGGCGTTTCGTCCTTCAGCAAGTGGTGCCCAGAGCTCACTGTCGCGCCATGAGTTCCATGTCTCGGGGAGTGCGTGTGGGGCCTGGTTCTTGAGTCTCTCCAGCCGCCACTTCCGAGTGTGCATGAGGGTACCCGGTAGGCGCCCCTCCGCAGATCGGAGGTGGGGGGTTCTTGCTTGGCGGACCTCCTTAACAGCATGCTCATACTGCAGGACATCTCGCAGTACTTGAGGGCACTGGTCTGGCTTAGTCAGTACAGCCACAGCTGTCAGCAGCACGCGCTGTGTGTGAACCCTGCCAATGTCAGGGATTGCATTGTCCCGGAAGAGGTCGTGAGTGTGGGCATTATATGGTTTGCCAAAGACTAATCTAATTGCCTTTTTTTGGGCAACTTGCAGGGGCCGCAGCGTATCCACACCCGCAGCACCCCATAATAGCACTCCAAAGTATTCGTGTGACATGAAAAGAGTGTGGAAAACTGCCAGCTTAGATTTAACGGGCAGAACGTTCTTCCCCCTATGCAAGGCTGCTGTCGCTGGTGCAACTCTGGCTAGTGTTTGCGCTAAGTGCGGGCGCCATGACAGGGTATCGTCTATGAGCAGGCCTAAGTACTTGTAGGACGCCCCAGCTCCCTGTGCCTGCATGTGAGCCCACGGGATGAGGACCTGGTTAAGGGTGAGAGGCGGGGTAGGCCATTGGGGTCCACGTGGCGTACGGAATCCCAGTAGAATGCTTTTTGTAGTGTTTACCGCGATTCTATGGCTGCACAACCATTCTCCAGCCGTGGGAGATACTTAGCAACCTTTGCTAATGCTTTGGGCTGAGTGGCCCCGCGAAATAGGACAGCTGTGTCATCTGCATAAAGCGTGGTGCCCTCTGGTGCTAGGCATACAATGTCAGAGATGTAGATGGCGAACAGTGCTGGGGATAGTACTGCTCCCTGTGGCACTCCAATTGTTATAGGTTGCGGTGAACTTATGGCAGATCCGACTTTGACGCATATTGTGTGCAGCCCGAGAGGTAGGACTTAAACCAGGCTGCAGCTTTCCCAGTAATTCCAAGGGCACCGAGTTTGTTGAGGAGGATGGTGTGGTCAACAGTGTCGAATGCCTTCTGGTAGTCGAGGAACAGGGCAAGAGTGCATTCGCCAGCCTGCATGGCTGTGCAGACCTTACTTATTATGTTCAGTTGGGCATGTTCTGTGCCCCTCTTGGATCTGAAGCCGTATTGGTGCTCCTGATGGTAGGCGTTCGCGTCCAGAAACCTTTCAAGCCTGTGTAGGACCACCGACTCGAACAGGCGCGCCAGAGGGGATAGGACACTTATTGGGCGAAAGTCGGAAGCCCGGGTGCTTCCTTTAACTTTGGGAAGGGGAGTTACAATGGCCCTCTTGAGTAGCTCGGGGTAGGTCCCTTCCTCCCACAGTTTTTTGTATATATGTATATACCAGGCGGCCTAGAATAGCTCTGTATATTCCTTTGACAATTCTGGGAGAAAGCCCGTCTGTGCCCTGCAAGCGCTTTGGCCGTAACGAGCACTTTGGCCGTAATGGCCGTAACGTGGCCGTAACGTGGCACTTTTGCAGAGGCATGAAATGTTTGCCTTTCCCAAGGTTTTAAAAATGACCTTGAAACAGGGCATCATATGGCAATAACGTAAGGGTCAACCATTACCTAAGAGAAAGGTATCTTCTTTGTTTTTGTGTGCTGAAATGGATCGTACTTGTTATCAGCTAAATTAAAACAGGCCTATTGCAGCAGCATGAAATGTTTGCCTTTCCCACAATTTTGACCAAGGCCAAGATACAGGGCAACATTGTAAGTGTCAGGGTTAACCCATACCTGATAGATAAGCTTTTTTTAATAACTACTTTTTTTTGTTGTGTCCTTAAATAGAGAGAGCTGATGCCTCTCCTGCACCGAGCTCTGAGTCCATTTCATCCCACAATTTTCAAAATGAGTCCTTTGCTGCTGTGTCTTCTAATGCTTTTTGTCTCTCCCAGCAAAGGAGAGGGTAAGTACACACGAGTAACTTACTTTATTATTAATATTTTTGTTTGTTTGTGACTGCTCAGTGATTTCTTGTGCAGGTAATCTTGACCCAAGTTTTGAGTTCATAGTCTTTGGAGGCAGCAATCATGGTGGAAATCCTTACTTACATCGAGGAGTGTCAGATTCCAGACATTGCAGGTTACCACTTTTCCTTGGATCCGACGGTGAAAGACGTCCTTTTGGAGGGCTAATGGATGGGAATGTGACAATATGTGGTGGACGGCCTGAACATTGCCACTATCTTGACACCCAGCTAGACAGGCCTCGATGGGTTGAGTCCTTTAGACTCCTTGCTCAATACTCTCAGCTCTTGTCACTACTTATGGCAATTCCCAAAAGTAAGTAAAAATGTAATCATGGTTACTTATGCAATTTATTTCTGGCAGATTTTGTTCAGTGGAGCGTTTTTACAAAAAAGTTCCTAAAGTACTGGAGACTTGGCAATGGAGGCTTTGAAGCTTTTGAGCCAAGCACAAAACTAGGACAGAATGCTTGTGCCACAAGATTCAACAGGAGTCATGCCATCATCTCCACACATTACCATAAAATTTTCTGGTTCCAAGAGGAAGATCAACACTTACAACCATGGGCAGAGGTTGAACCTGTAGCAACAAGAAAGAGCGTTAGTGGCATGCTCTACCACAAGGATGGGAGCCACCAGGTAGCCTGAATCATATATATTTTTCATATCTTAATCAAACAATGCACCCTTTTGCCCCAACTGACTCTTTACATTAGTATGCTGTGGTTGGTGTACGTATAACACCTGGTGATGGTTATCTTGCAGGATGGTTGGGTAGAGCTCCCAGGACGCTGTTCGAAAAAAACTCCGGTCTTGGTGTGACCAAGGTACCAAAAGGACTCATTACTTGCGAATGATCAAATAGGATTTTCAGGTCTTATGCGAGGATGTGCCAGATTTGAAAAAATAGAAATGACAAACAAAGTTTCACTTTTCAAATTCAACTTGTCTGGCATAAAATAAAGCAAAGGTTCAGCACTAAAATTGTTGGCCAATTTCATTTCACCAATAGTACAGAGCTTTGAGGATCATATACTAAAGCAAATTTGAGCATGACTCTCTACTACCTTTGTGTTATAAAGAACATATTTATTTACCTTAATTCTTTTTTTTGCAGCAAACATCCTACCTTGACGTTGACACAGAGCTCCAGATATTTTTTGCTGCTCTGCAATGCGAGAGTGACCCAGGTGAAAATAGTCTAAAGAACGAAGAAAATAAACTAACTTCTACCTAAAGAAGGTTAGTAGTCACTCTGAAATTCGGAGACACACACATATGTAGTAGTCGTTGTAGTCGTTAAAATGTCGTAGTCGTTTGGGAGTCAGTCATAAGTAGTTTGGGTGGGCAGCAGAATTTATGATGGAAGAGGTCGCGCGTCCGTGACGGAATTTTCATGCACGCGCTAGCTCAGTCCCCAAACTCAACAAAAGATGTGAGGCAGACTTACATTCTAACCTTTTTTTCACTATGACTATTGGATCTGCGACTACTGCTTCTTTCGTGCTAAAACTACTAGACTTTTAGTGCTGGCTACTCCAAGAAATGAATAGTAGTTACTAGTTACTACGACTATTCTTCTACTACTTTTCTACTATTTTTCGACTGTAGTGCACTTCTTGTTGCTTAAAAAGGAGTAGTCAAAAATGACAGTAGTCGAAAATCGCAGTAGTCATAAGTCACAGTAGTCGTAAGTCACAGTAGTCGTAAGTCACTGTAGCAAAAATCTCTGACAACCTTTGCATATTACATGTGTCCAAAGTCGTATAGTTATGATATTTCGTCTCTCCTTCCCTTCACTTCATCCTATTACTACTTTTTTCCATTTTTTACCCATAATCTAAGGCAGTAACATGTAGTAGTATTAAAAGTAGTAGTAGTAGTAGTAGTAGTAGTAGTTAGGGATTGCTTCGAACAATTAATTGTTCGATTAATTGTTCGAACAAATTCGTGAGGCGATTAATCGAATAAATTTTGATTTATTCGAACAAATTCGAACAAAATTTCAGTAAATAAGTCTTCCCAAATCGACATTTCTAAGTGAAAAAGGTTAACGAATTGCACGTAATAGCGTAAAATAACACCATTTTGAACCCTCTTGTGCACTAATAAACCTTCAAAAGTACCACATTTTAAAGGTAAGTGTGTAAGCAGCACATTATTTACTGAAGAAAGAAATTTTATGTACTAAAGAAATTGTTCGAAATTTTTCGCGAACAATTAATTGTTCGAAGCAAAATTGTTCGTTGTTCGAAAAGTCTCTCGAACAATTAATTTGACAATCCCTAGTAGTAGTAGTAGTAGTAGTAGTAGTAGTAGTAGTAGTAGTAATAGTTGTAGTAGTAGTAGTAGTAGTAGTAGTAGTAGTAGTAGTAGTAGTAGTAGTAGTAGTAGTATTAAAAGTAGTAGTAGTAGTAGTAGTAATAGTAGTAGTAGTAGTAGTAGTAGTAGTCGTAGCTAGTAGTAGTAGTAGTAAAGGAAGTAGTAGAAAAAGTGGACTAGTAGTAGAAAGCATTTATGACGAATATGAGGGGGCAGATGCGAATGTTGTGTGTGTGTGTGTGTGTGTGGCCAAAGTTGCGTGGCTCACGACGTCAATTAACAGCCAAAGCTTGGCATTGCAGCCAACCTCTTTTTTTTGATTGTCGACCTAAAAAAAGGGGGGGAATGAGAAGCAGGAATCTCTCTCTGTCATTTCGTTTCGGACATTAAAAAGTTAAATAAAATAGAAAAAAAAGTCATATGTGTAAAATATGTACGAGTATTATGAAGAAAAAAAAGTTGGAAGGAAATTTTTGATTTTAAAAAAAATTATTATTATTTTATAATTTAATTGCAGCTAAAAAATGAAAAAAATGATAAAATGAAAAAAGCAATGTTGATAGAAGCCAAATCATAACATTAAATATAGGTAGCAAAAATTTGAGATTGCAGCAATTGATCATATCATTGTAATGTAAACAATCACAAAGTACTGCAATAATAATGTCGAAAGTTTGATTAAAGAGTGTGATGAGATAGTGCAAAGTTTTCTCGTCAAGAAAGTTGTTAACATTGGCACTATTAAGAACAACAACAAAAAAAACTTTTTAAATAAGAACCAAAAAAATGATCTTTTATGCATAATTTACGTTATTTGCTGTATATACTCAAAATAAAGATAATAATTGCAAATATAAAAGGATATTTTATGTTTTTTTTTTACCATTAATAATAATATTCTTATTAATGTTTGTTTTATAAGGATTATTTGTTTATGACACAATGAGTGACAGGGATTGCGGTGATCCGCAGTACAAAACTTGGAAGCAAATGAGGACAAACAACAGTTGCTTGATAGAGCAACTTTTACACTTTTGACACATCACAAGAATAATGTTGTTATAATAAAAGTTTTAGTATACCACAAATACTTTAATTCTTATTTACTTTCTTTACTCTTTTTATCCTTGTTTTCTCTTTTTTCCCTCAATTTCCTCTCTCCCTTCCCTTCTTGTGCCCAAACAAATTTGTCGGTGGGAAAGAAGGCTTCAACACCTGAAGACAGATGTGACACTCCTTCTTTTGTCCACTTTCCTTCTTTCTGTGTATGTATTTACTTGTGTTCTAAGAAAAAAAATGAGAGAGAATTCTGAAAGTAAGCAAACTGTGTCAACGTCAAAGAACAACAAACAAAGAGAGCTCTCTCCTTTTTTCTCTAATAGAAATCTGCATAAAATGACATAAGATACATAGTAAAAGGAGAAATGAAGAAAAGCAAGGAAAAAGGGAGTAAGACATTTGTTCTTTTTTACTACTACATATACATAGGTACATATAAAATTACTATATTAGAAATATATGTACAGTTTGTGCTTTAAATACAGAATTTACGTACTTGTCTTATATACTTGTAGTCCCCTAAAAAGCATTTTGTGGCTTGTCTGAAGCACGGATGTCTGTCAGCACATTGAGTTAGTAGTGGCTTTCCCTTTGGGGCAGATGAATCCGGGGCTTTGGCTCCAGGCCATAACTCATAGTTGGGGGCAGCTGACAAGAAGAGTTGTCAAAAGAGTTGAACCCAAAATATTACATTGGGTACATTTTATGCACATTTTTCTTCTTTCTCTCTCTCTTTTTCATTTGGTTTTATTTATACTTGTTGTAAAGGGTAAATTTTGTGTCTGGAAAAGTGCATGCATTCATTGTTGGGAATGTCTGAATTCCACGGACATTTCGTGCTTTTTGCCTCGGGAATTCCGGATTTAGGGAATAAAAGAGACGTAGTAGATGAAAAAAAGAGTAATATTTGCTATAAAAAAGAAGAAGTAATTACATTGTATCTAAATCTTCTTCATTCTTGATCGTTGATCTTTTTTCAATGAATCTTGGAACTTGAATTGAGCAGAAGCTGCTGAAGCTGACCCTGGTCTTGCCAACACTACTGTGACCCCTGTAGTACATATTTTGACTTGGGGCCCTCACACTGAGCGGGCTCCAACCCATAATTTTCTCATCCCCCACCTCTCACCAGAAGCTGCACCCAACTATGTTACTGCTTCTGCTACTACTACTGTTACTACTGCAACTGCTACTATTAATACTTTTTTACTATTACTGCTACTGCTAAAGCTTCTACAGCTGCTACTGCTACATCTACTACTGCTTCTACTACTGCTCTAATTCTTTTACTACTACTACAACTACCACTGCTTCTACTACAACTACTACTACTACTGCTCCTACTCCTACTCCTACTGCTTCTGCTACATCTTCTTTTTTACTACTACTGCTGCTACATCTACTAGTACATCTACTACTGCTTCTACTACTGCTGTAATTCTTTTACTACTACTACTGCTTGCTACTTATCTTCTACCACTTCTACTACTACTACTACTCCTACTCCTACTGCTACTACTTCTTTTACTACTGCTTCTACTACTGCTTACTACTACTTATCTTCTACTACTACTACTACTGCTGTAATTCTTTTACTACTACTACTACTACTTACTACTGCTACTACTGCTTCTACTACTGCTACTGCAACAACAACTTCTGCTAATGATAATTGAAGAAGAAGTAGGTAAAGCAGTAGTTGCAGTAGTCAGAAGAGAAAAAGAGGCAAAGTGTATTAGTGCCAGTAATAGCAGTTGTTGTTATGTAATGCTAGTACTGGCGATTCCCAATACAGTGATCGTTGGCGATAATCAACGACTAATGTGTGACAATAGTAATTTATCAAAGTCATAGATAGAAGTAATTTAGTGTAGAGAATGTCTTGAATTGACAAGAAGTTAGTCGTTAGTCGCAAAAGTTGATGCAGTAGCAGTAAAAGTTTGAGTGGAAGTAGCAGTAAAAGTCTTGGAGCCATTCGCTTATGTAGGCATAATGATGGTCGTTATATGACATGTGTCATGACAAGAGATGGAGTCAGAGAAGTTTGGGCATGGCAATAAATGTCAAAAGTGCTGGGACCAGTTTGTTTAAATGACTTTTTGAAACTGTTTTGCTGCTACTTTCCAGTAAAAGTAGTAGTTTTTAGTACTTTTTATAGTAAAAGTAGCAGTTTTCAACCAGCTTTTACAGTGCTTTTACTAACAATTTATCTTCTATCTCTTTAACTACTACTTATAATACTACTTCTTCTTTTTTTACTTCTCTTTTATTGCTATTGCTATTTAATAGTTTAGGTTTAGGTTTAGGTTTAGGTTTATTTCACCTACAGGAGGCACGGAGCGCTTTAGTGTCTCTAGGACACCGTTTGCAAAGCCCCCGCAAGATAAACATACGAATTAGAGGGGGGGGAGGGAAACATGGCGATGCGGAGAGGGGAGAGAAGAAGAAGAAGAAGTGTGAAGGAGTATCGGATGTATGAGCGATAGTAAAGGGACGAGACGCGCGTGGAGCAACTGTCAGGCAAGAGAGAGTGACATGGGTTGACAGAGTAGTGGGGGGACCAATCGGGTCAGCACACGGGGGGATGGAGGCCTGCCCCAGCTCATATGTACATTGGCAGTCGGTTACGTACCAGGGAGGCGAGGCTGGGGGGGCGCTTTTCCTGAGCCAGTGGGAGCCACAACTCACTGTTTCGCCAACTATTCCAGGTGTCCGGAATGGCGTGCGGCGCCTGCACTTGTAGCCTGCTTAGCCTCCAGCACCGAGTCACCATTTGCGTACCTGGGAGGGGGCCGTCCGCTGAGCGCAGGTGGGGAGTAAGGGCTCCCCTTTCGCGCCGGGCAGCCCCCTCTGCCCGCAGAAGCTCCAGGAGGATGGCTGGGCACTGGTCCGGCCTAGTGAGTGTTGCAACTGTCATGAGGAGTGCCCGCTGTACGTACACAGAGTTAATGTCCAACAGTGCGTGGTCGCGGAACAGGTCGTAAGTGTGCGCATTGTAGGGTTTTCCAAATACTAACAGAATCTGCTTTAAACTTCATTAATAATCAAGGACAGTAATGAACTATTATTACAATTTTTAAGTTCATATATTAACATATATTCTAATTAATGTTCATATTCTAATTAGTAAATAAATGAGGGAGTACAGTGGAATCTTGTTTTATCAAAAGTTTGGCCTCTCGCAATTTTTTTGGCACGAATCTCATAGCAGACACGGTGGGGGTTCAGGCCATAAATTCGATTGCCACAATTCAGTACATTTCCATAATAAACTTCCAATATGTACATTTCATAAAAATTACTCAAATTTCGATTATATTTTAAACATTTTTTTGAATAACACTTATTATTGATAGATTTGGAAGTTAATAACATAAATAGCAATAAACAAATAGTAATAGAGTAATGGTTGTAAGTAGTATTTAAGTATATGCTGTAGTTGTAGTGACAGATGGCCAGTGTCACTCTTTCCCTATGCATTAATAGCTTTTATTCTTGTTTAGAATTCGTTTTCTGAGCATAATACAGTAGTAGTTATAGTAAGTAGGCACTAAATAAACTTTGGTAGTAAAGAAGTGAGTAGTAAATAGAGTAATAGTAGTAAATAGAATAATGTGAGAGTGACAGTGCAAAGTAAAGCACGTGTCCATTGAAATTCATGCACCGAATCAGCATGAACAGACACGTGTTAATAGTTTAAACGTTTCCATTCAGACAAATAACACATATTTGTAGTACTTATTAGTAATACATATTTTACATGTTTTTATAATAGTAAAAATGGCGTTAAGTGCAATATTGTTCGTTATGTCAGGATTTTGCTGTACGTCACTCTTGTTTACTGACATGTCCGTCATATTCCAGACTTTTCTATCAAAATGTGTACCTAGTATAAAATAAATGATATTGTAGTCTTTATTGTACAGTAATTGCTGCCTCAACATAAAGTGACAGGAGAAGTGACAGCAATAAAACATTAGGTGCAAAATGTTGGTTAAATGAAAAATTCACTTTATACTTGATGAATTCGTGTCACTGTCTCCTTCTAATTTGATTCCCTACACGTTTTTTGTCTCTTGTCAAAGAGAGAAAGAAAGAAAAAAAAAGTGAAAGAAAAACAAGGGCAAACAATTGTTGTTATCAAAGTTTGAGTTTAAGGCAAAATTGTCTCTACTATTTTATTGGCTCTAATTATGGCTAAATTATCAAAAATTTTAAAACAATTCACTATTAATAACGTAAATAAATTTTAGTTTAAATTTTATTTTTTACATACAAAACAAATATGCTTGGAAATTTAAAAACATACTAATAATAATAATAATAATAACACAATATTTAGCATTTTTCTGTTGCTATCCAGCCGCATTTTGTCAGCCGGTCGACGATGGATGAGATTTGGGAGCGATAAAGCTCCAATCTCACCGTTTGTTCACACTTAAAATATGCATTTAGAAAAAGGTGAAAATTCGTATTTAATTAGCTTTAAAATATTTTACAGTTAAATATAATACTCAAATGTTGTTGGAACGACTTCAGGGGAGACAGATGGATCGCATTCTTGGCACCCTGACAATCTTTGGCCAAATGCAACTTTTCTTAATAACTCTCAATTATGAATATTCCTTAAAACTTAATATTTTATGAGGTAAAAACTAAAAAAAAACCTAAAATTACTAAAAATAAAATTTAGTACAATCAATCAATCAATCAATCGATAAAACAAATCTTGGCTCTTACTTTTTTTTTGATGTTAATAAAATATTTTGTTGACTCTACTAAAGAGGAAAAAAGTCAACAAAAATATACAATACTGTTGCAAATATTGAAAATTTATATGAATTTTGCACTTAGAGGTTTACTGAATATTTCAAAAAATACTAGTACATAACAGTAGTAGAATAAAGTGCCAAAAAAAGATTCACTTAATGGTAAGTGTAACACGTATTATGTATAAAAAATTTTTGTTTTACTCCTTTTTTTAGTGTGAGTTTTTCATGGAGCAAACGAGGCCAAATTTATGCGTTGTGCCTCAAAGCCACACACACACTCATAATAGGGGAGGAAGAAGAAGCTTGTAAAACAAGCCGCTAATAGCCGTAGTCGTTAGACAAGTTGCAGTAGCACTAGCAATACATTTAGCAGTAGATGTAAAAGCAGTAGCAGTAGCAATCATAGTAGTTGTAGCAGACGTAGTAGTAGAAGTAGTAGTAGTATTAAAAGTAGTAGTAGCAGAACTAGCAGTAGAATTAGTAGTAGTATTAAAAGTAGTAGTAGAATTAGGAGTAGTAGCAGAATTAGGAGTAGAAGTTATCGTAGTAGAAGTAATGGTAGGAGTAGTTGTCGTAGTAGTCTCGTAGTTGGAGTAGTAGTAGTAGAAGTACTGTAGTAGTAGTAGTAACAGTAGAAGTAGTCGTAGTCGTAGTAGTAGTAGGAGTAGAAGTAGTCGTAGTAGAAGTAGTAGTAGGAGTAGTGGTAGTAGTAGTAGCAGTAGAAGTAGTCGTAGTCGTAGTAGAAATAGTCGTAGTCGTAGTAGAAGTAGAAGTAGCAGTAGTCGTAGTAGAAGTAGTCGTAGTAGTAGTAGAAGAAGTAGGAGTAGAAGGAGTAGTAGTAGTCGTAGTAGTAGTAGAAGTAGTAGTAGGAGCAGTAGGAGTAGTAGCAATAGAAGTAGTAGGAGTAGAAGTAGTAGGAGTAGAAGTAGCAATAATAGTCATTTGGCAGCAGCTGTAGCAGTAAAGTTAGCAGTAAACTGTGAGCAATAAAGTAAGGCTTTAAATATGAAATGTTTGAGGTGTAGGTAAAGTTTCTTGCTTCACGTTCTTTTCTCATGCATCGGAAATCTCGTTACAAAAATGAGGCTTGATCTCCACTAGAGATAAGAGCAAAACCGACTTTACCCATGTACTTTTGTAGTAATAATTCTGGAAAATTCTGCAACTTCTATACCAGATACAGGTGTAAATCTTGTGAAAAAAATTCATATATTTCTCCTTTTTTACTAGGGTTTACTCAGGTACTAAAGTTTTACTTTATGTGTCTTTTTTTCGTACTATGGGCTAAATAAAAGTGTTGCTCTTTTCAATGGGAACTTGAGCATTTGGTTGGTTGGTTCGTTTTTTTTTTTTTTTTTTTTGAAAATGTTGAAAAAATTCCAAAAATTATATTTTATTACTTCAATAAAAGTTTACTTACAGTACTTTAGTGATAATAAAGAACAAGAGGTAATAGAAAATTCCTACCTATATCTGGACAAAAGCTCTGTTTATGACAGCCACTCCACAATAATTGCCGATTCTCCCATTATTATTTGCTGTAAATAGTAGCTAGTAAAAAAGGTTTTATTATTGTTATTTAGTGCAATAATAAGTGAATTTCTATTTAGCTGATATTATTGGAATGGCAGCGTTTATCGACTTTCGATACACACACGTCTTTCAAACCACAATAACTTTTCTCTAATATATAGTTGTAATTCTTATTTACTGCTTTTACTATTGGAGAGAATAGGGATGTCTCCACCGTATGATGCTAGTCTAGGATAAAGTCTGGCCTTGCACA
>JAOXNJ010043210.1:1176-12895 GCA_028566655.1 Metis holothuriae
ATTATTGGTCAGAATTGAGATCGAGTAACATAGACACTAAGCACAAAACCCCTTAGTGCAACAAAAACATATTTTTCAGATGTTTGTCTCACTGTGTTTTCTCGAAAATTGCTAAGGTCACTTTAGCACCGCACATTACAATTTTGTGTTGTGAATGTAATACGGAGTACATAGCATTCAGGCAACAACAAAACAAGGAGCAGAGAACATTGTGAACATTCGGAAAATAGTGCTAATGTTCACAAAATTATCACTAAAAGCAACATTAAAAAAGGACTTACTATAATTTAAACGTACACACAAGTAAGCAGATGTTAAGGTAAAGAGCAGAGGTCAGTGTGAATGCTAAAAAGAAATGTTGCTAATGATAAAGCTCAAGTTATCCGTCTGTCTGTCTGTCTGTCTATCTGTCTCTTACTAATTATACGGATGCGCCCAAACTTCTGAACTGATTTTCATTAAATTTGAAGTGAATGTACGTTAGGGGTCTGGGACTGATGTAGGCTATAAAAATTCATGATTGATTGATTGATTGCAGAGCAATCAACACAAATTTTAGCGCATATGCTTTTATTTTGTTACATCATACAACTGCATGGTGGCACAGATAAATTGTCCCATTTTTTGAGCACTCAAAAAAGTATGCACTTGGGGAAAATGCAGGACCATGGTACTACAGTGAAATGTTGCACTCCACAATGTAGTTTACCACAAAAGTAAAAATAAACTTAAGGGATAATTGATTATAGTAAACATGCTACTTGAAACCTCAAAGCTGTAGCAAAATTGCATCAAAAATTTCCCAAATTATCTGTCCCTATCTGTAAAATCTGACAAGAAACATATAAGTTATATTTTTTTTTTTTCACACTCAGATTTTAACAACTGCATGTGTTAGTATGGTAAATTGATTGGCCAGTCTTTCTGAGCTCCCCGTAATAAAAGCTTAATTGTTAAAAGGTGAATGATATTTTGTTAAAGTAAGTCCTTAAATCTCTATTTTATCAGTGCTTGTGATACACTATCTTTGGGTGCAGTAATAATATGTGTGGTGCCAGTGAGCATAAAAGTATGAGAGGTAGATTGGAGCATAGTATATGACAGGCCGACTACAGAACAAGCCCTGCTAGCCCTGAAAAGTGCAGTCACAGAGGCACTGGACACTTACTGCCCGATGACACGAGTGAGGACTTGCGGCCAACCAGCGCCATGGATGACCCGCGAACTCCGACGGCTGCAGCAGACAAAGAACCAATGGCTAAAGGATAAATGGAAAGGCAAAAGAGGGAAAGAGGAGGTGAACCTCATAGTGGCAGCCATTCACAGAGCTGTGAGAGGGGCACGTGCTGCCTACTACCAGAACAAACTCAAAAAACAATGTGGAGATGTTAGGGGTCAGCCAGATCTCTACATAAATAAACCCAGTTCTCGAGCATTGAGCCCATTATGTGTATACACATGTGCTATGTCAGTCACTTGTCTCGTGCATAATTAGTGTAATTGTGCACAATATTGATGTAATATGTGTATTCTTGTATAATGTGTCCATGAGTGTGTAAGAAGCGAACACACGCTCAAGGACAGTCTGATCTTGAAGGCTGCCCTGTGAAGACGTGCTACCTGAGGAACCAAGCCATGGATCTGCCAGAGCAGTACATTTATGTGGTTTTAATAGACGATATACTAATAATGCAGATGCCTAGGCTGCCCTGTCCCCAAAAAGGATGAGCGGCCAGCATAGGCTGAGGCCGTGTGAGACTTTGGGCCTAGGGCACGGGATTGCTCTACAAGCGGTCAATAAAGTGTCTGAAAACCAGGTGTTAATTGTTGGCACTTATGTTTATCACTCGGTTTGAGAGAATAACATCAGGAATTGCAATTGTAAGCTTTTGGGTACCACCTCACGAGTTTATTTCATTTTTCTATCATAAGTACAGTAATTAGGTCTATCACTCTTCTAGCTAGGAGCAATAATGACTCGGGGCCCAGTGCTTCGAACTCTCCTGAGCTTGATGCACCATTATGTTAGAGAGCAGGTAGAGGCCCGCTCCGAGGCCCGTGGGTCGCCCATTGTGGTTGCGCCATGCCCATGCGCGTGCCGGTCTCATCACCGAGGTGCGTGCATGTGCGCATGCCCGCTGCTGCGTGCAGCGACCGGGGCCCAACAGAGACACCCACGCATGCTGGGCCACTATTACGGAAGCAGTCGACCGGAGACCAGGTAGGGCAGCAGCAGGCCTGCCCAGGACCATATATGACACTGCAGGGAACCAGGCGCTTACTGACAGTGGGAAAGTGAACATGCTCAATGCCCACTTCACATCCATTGGTCAAAAGATTGCCCTGGCAATCCCCGCACCTCAGAAGCGCTCTCCCCCTGAGTGCCCTCCCCACACAAGCGGGGCAGAGCACCTCCGACAAGCACACTTTTCAATGGAGCCCCCCACCTTCTCAGAGGTGGAGAGGGCCTACCGTCTTCTCAGGCCCAAACAGTCACAGGAACAGATGTCACCCCAGATCATAAAAGCCATATACTCGTATATTTTTATTTGTTATTTTTAAAAAATGAACCCCCCCTCCCCAAAAAATACAATTTGCCTTAATATGAGTTGTCTTTACTGAGATGGATATCAATTTTTACACAGTTCCTTTTTAATCTACAATTAGTGAAAACACTAAGAACAGTATTTACACTTTAATAAAGGTTATTTCTCAGATTTGTACTTAAAAGAATTCAATAAGGGATTTGTTTCAGCTCTGTCTGAGAGCCCAGTATGGAGTCACAAGAATCTGCATGCATGTATGTATGGACATATGTATTTCATCACAGGGATGCGTGCGCAAAGGCCATCGGGCCATTTACAATGCACAAAAAACCATCCCTTGCGTTACGATAGATGTTAAAAATATGTGCAAAAATTGATGCCTAACCCTGTAGGCCTCATCACTTCTATAAACCAGGACTCATAGTTCGAAAAAGCAATTTTACCAAAAATTGACTTGAAAGCAATTGCCTAATTTTTAAGTGATGACTCTTTTGAGCAAGCCTTGTGCTACACCATTACAAACAAGGTCATTTACAGAGAACCAAGGCAGTGTAAAGATTATTAGAGAAAGAAAAGAAAAGAAGAGACTTAGACTAGAATTTAATTTAGAACGAGCTTGAACTTTTGTGGAGATGGCATTACAAACTTGCCATCTTCTAAGGACAAAACTAGCATTGGTTCCCAATGCAAAGAAAATTTTTAATTAACTTGACGTCAGTTGACAATACATTCAAACAGGAGGCCTTACTCGCCACACTGGGCGCATTAGCAGGAAGCAGCCCACCGGTCATGTCCGCATGTTGCAGCGGACTCACGATGTCAGGGTAGCGCGTGGAGCACAAGTACCAGCCTTGCATTCTGCCACGGGCATAAATGAGGAGCACCCAGAGCTGTCCATCCCCTTCATGCGATCAACATGATTGCAAAGCCAAGCGGGAGTCACCATACCAACAACATGGAATGAGATGAGAGCGTCCAAACTATGGGAACAGAATGGCAAAAACAAGGTATCAGGAGCGACGCTTATTAAGACGCGCCTAGCGGCACTCTACTCTGATTGGTAGATGAATGCCAGTCCTCTGCCCTAGGCATTGTACTAGTACGCGAGTTGCCCCCCATCCCTTGCCCAGCCACCACCCCCGCCGTCTGGAAGAGAGTGACCTCTTTCTTTCTTTCTTTCTTTCTTTCTTTCCTTCCCTATTCCCTTCTTTCTTCTTACTCCTTTCCTCCTCTCCATTATATTGTTACGTGGGCACTTTGCAAATGAAGCCATTTGGCATCTAAAGTGTCCTGTCGCCTCCCCCCTCCCTAAAACGGTTGTGAGGTGGCAAATAAAATACCAATACCAATACCAATACCAATTAACCAATAATTGCAATTCAGTCAATACATACAAGCTCCTGCTCCTCCGAGAAAAGATATTGTAATTGAATCAATACTAATAAGTAGCCAGTCAAGGCCAACCCGGACTTGTCGCTCACTACTCATTTTTCATTACTATTTACAATGCAAAACAGTACAGATCTACAGAGCTAATATCAAGACCTCTAAGTTTTTTTTCAAGCTTCAAAAATGAAATGCCACGAACAGGATATGGAGAAACAAATAGATGGGAGGTCACTGTGAGCATTCAAAATATGTTTGTCTTTCTGATGTTTTCAAAAGCAAGAATGTTATTTAAAAGAAATTGAATCCCAAAAAACACAATTTGCTTTAATATGAGTTGTCTATACTGGGATGGACACAAATTTTTACACAGTTTTTTATATCTACAATTAGTGAAAAAACTAAGAACATTTTTTTACACTTAAATAAAGGTTATTTCTCAGATTTGTACTTAAAAGAATTTAATAAGGGATTTGTTTCGGTGTAAAGATTATTAGAGAAAGAAAAGAAAAGAAGAGACATAGACTAGAATTTAATTTAGAACTAGGTTGAACTTTTGTGTTGGTGGCATTGCATGTATTTGCAATCTTTTGATGTTTAGCATTAGTAAGAAATGAAGATGGCAAAAGAAAAAAGTTATTGACAGATAATTACAGTCCGTAATCCTGTGCAAGAGATTTCTGCTCCTCCAATATCAGAGATTGTAGGGACGAATAAGTAGCCAGTAAAGGTCAGGTCAGCCTTACTGCTCACTAGTCATTTTTATACTTACTGTTATACTATATTTTCTTTTTATACAGTATACCTACTTACAGTACAGACAGTTTGTAATAAAAGGAAAGGCACAAATGACATTAAAATCTGGCTTTTCAAGCTTCCATAAACAAATGTCCCAAGCAAAACATGGAGAAAGAAAGATCAGAGGTGAAAGTGAACATTCAAAGTCAAAACAAACTGCTATTGTCAAATAATATTATGTTAATAAAATTAATTAACTAATTACTAAAATCTTTGGACACCGTGTCACTTGATTATTATTACAACAAACGTGATCCTAAATAGGACCAAACCAGTAGCGACCACTAATGTAGTACCTCCATTTTAAAGTCTAGTTGTTGTTTGTGGCCACTAAGTGTTGATTGTTGCCAATTGTTGCATTTAGAAGCACGCAAAGTCATCTCCTGCCACAAAAACCACCACTCACCCCAACTTGCACTCACTTTTGTGGCTTATACACAAACACTTCAATTACTACTACTAGCTTTAATAGTACTTCTACATAGCTTTAATATTACAATAATAAGAGAGAAGGCAGCAATTACTTCACACTTTGTACCTATAACACAACTTCTTATTTACTCATATGTACTAGCTACTACTACTACTACTACTACTTCTTTAGTACCTTCTACATATGTACCTATTTATGTAGATACAACGCAAATACGCATTACTTAAAGATTCACCTGCCTCCAAGCAGTCCGTCTGTACCATCTTCTACATCTCTTCTGAATCTTTTACATTAGATAGTAATGAAGTTATTGTATAAACTCAAATATTTACTACTACTTTGTACTGATGGATAAATGGATGGCCATTACTAAAGGCACGGTCGACCTTGTGGCCTGGACCGGTCGGTTACGTAATCGGGATGGCCACTACGAAGATGGGCCTGCAACCATGGGCCCAGCAGAACAGCAGGATATCAGCCACCCAAAAAAAGATTCATTTATACACTAAATTGTATTCCACAATAATAACAATCATTCCTTATACGTACTACTTTGAAAGTATATTGTTTTTGTAATGTTTTGTGTAATGATACTTTGTGGGAATTGTCGGAAACAATGAGCACTTGTCACTACTACTCATATAAAATGTTTGTAGTAAGTAATACCTAAGTAGTGTTTTATGTCACACTATTAAATGTATTAGATGTGCTATAATGAGATCCTCTTTGCTTTTGATCAGTGCACGTTTGTTTGTTGTGACCCCGGGGTCAATTGACAACAGCAAAATCATTATTGAGCCTACCATTTCCTATTTTACGCAAGTACTGTAAATAGTATCTAGTAATGATATGTGACTTATCTCATTACTTTATGTCGTAGAAGTTAGCTGCAATTACCGGTTTATTTGCATTTATTGGCCCAATCGAACAAAGAAGAGACATGAACCCATCCCTAAAACTCTTATCCATTATGCACAATGTGTCAATTCATCACTTAGGTCAGTTCTTTTTTTAGAATTCTTTTTTAGACTCCTAAAAAGATCTTAAAATTGACTTAATACCCTAAACATGTTGTCAAGTACATACAACAGCATTAAAATACATTTTTGTCCTATTAACACCAACCTTCTTTACCATTACTGTACACCTTAATAGTAGCTAGTATTGTGCCAAGTGTTTGCTTTGTGTAGGGAATAAAGAACTTATGTAGGGGCGTGGGTGTGGCCAAGCGACCATTGTATTTATAAAAGTCATTCTCACGTTTTGCTTGTGGTTAGCAAATAGTGTTTTAGTAATAAACGTAGGTACAAGAATTGACTAAAGTCTACTTTTGCTCACTTTTCATCTGCTACCACTAATGGTTCACTAATGTCAATGTAGCCAGAGATGAAGCAGTTAAGAAAGAAGCACTTGAAGTATTATGTATCATTCTTTGTGACTCATCAAAGACTTGCCTACACAGTACATTAATAGGTAGAAGTTTTTAGTACCTAGTAGTCATTGCCAATGTGACTACTTGTCGGTGTATTGTCAAGTCAATCGTGATTGCATAAGGATTTGGTGAACATTTGCTTGTTGTGACTAGTGTCAAGGCGTTGATCCTCTTGAAGCACCTTTTTTGTCAACCCTGCAACGCGTGGCTGAAGATGAACAGAGGGGCTTGAAGAGGGCCTCAAGGCATCGCAGCAAATGAATAATGAGTCACAATGACTCTACTACGACAGAGAACGATGACTTCTTTCTTAAACAAACACTTTTTTGTCGCTACTACTAATGTAAGTACAAACACTTCTAGTCTAATGCAGTACCAGTTGGTGCCACTACTAAGAGATACAGTAGTTTAACTTTTTACTGCTGCCACTTTTTAACTGAAACTACTACTACTTTTACTACTACTACTCCTTGTTCCTCTTCTTCTACTACTTCGACTACAACTACTATTACTCCTTGTTCTTCTTCTATTACTACTACTTCTTCTTCTTCTGCTTCTTCTACTACCACTACTATAACTCCTTGTTCTTCCTCTTCTACTACTACTAGTACTGCTCCTACAACTACTATTAGTCCTTGTTCTTCTTCTTCTTCTACATCTACCACTACTTCTTCTTCTTCTACTTTTACTACTACTACTCCTTGTTCCTCTTCTTCTGCTACTTTTACATCTACTACTATTACTCCTTGTTCTTCTTCTTCTTCTTCCTCTACTAGTACTTCTTTTTCTTCCTCTTGTTCTTCTTCTTCTACTACTCCAACTTCTACTTCTTCTGTGCAACACATAATGTTAAAAGGTACAAATGTACAAAAAAATGTACACTTTAGATCAGTTAGCAATGCCAAATCCTCAAAAAATGAAAGATAGAATAATAAAAATATACTCACTCGTTGTCCTTTTCTTGTTTGGGCATTTTGGACGCCATTCGAATCTTCTCCAGCGCCTGCGAGTGACAATTCTCGTACTCCTTGCTGAACTCAGCTAATTCCTCGGAGCTGCACTTGGAGCTGCCCAAATCATCTTGGCAAAGCACACTTCCGAACGTCAACAAGACACCAAAAAAGACGATTTTTAGCTGAGAACTCATGTTTTCTCCTACTTTTATTAATGTCTCCAACTAAAATATTAGAGTCAATGTTCAATTTGGCTTGGGCCTAAAAGACTTCTTAAACTTTATTAATGGACAGTGCAATGTGATTGAATGCTTCTTATCAATTATACAGTAGTAATAGTCTTAGCAGATTTATTAGAAAGTCAAGTAATGAGAAGTGCTTTTTTAAAGTTTTTTTGCTTTTTTGGCAGTAAAATAAAAAAGAAAAAAGTTTGGCTTTTGAATCCCCTTTTTCTTACTGGTCACTTGCTTTTAGAAGAAGAACTTTTGGAGGAGGAGCTCCAAGCAACAAGAATGGAATCCAACTGGTGAAGCCAATATTGTGAGTCCTCATTGTGTTGTTGGTACGGTGGGACGGGATCCGAAACGCCGTTGAGGTCGTAAAACGTCTTCCAATGCCCCAGGGCCAAAGTCACTACAATGGAGGTCGGAATACAACGAAACTCACTACACAAACTTTGTAGCACACACTCTGATGAGCTGCTACAAGGATTTGGAGGTCCTTCAAACACTTCACGGCCCTCTGAACTGACCAACCTGCACATTAAGGGAGCCTTTACTTCAGTCCTTTTCCTACAGTAATTTGGGCTGGCCAGACCCGAAATTGGCCCACTTATGCAATGCCACTACAGTCAGAATTAGAGAAGGAATTGAGTTCTACCTCTCATTAATGTAGGTACGTATATTTAAGGACGAAAATTTGGCTGCCACAGTGTCCCAGATTGCTCAAGGTTGAGCCTCAGGTTTTTGGCCAAAAAAGAAGCTCTTAAAACAAGTATGTACTACATAAAAGGGAAGAAGAGGTTGTGGCAATTCCTCCCACACAAACAAAAACACATCATTTCAATGTGCATAAATGTACATAAGTTGTAACATAATTGTTTACCACCATAGTAAACAGTTGTGGCTACAATGGCAACATTTAAGTTGGAAAGACATGTTTGCAAGTACAATGGGTGATGGTGAAGAAGTGGAAGGGCCACGACCCCGTGGGCGACGAGATGCACGTGGTCGCCCACGTGCATCTTGTGACGTCACAACAACAACAACAAAAGCACTAATAAACATTACAGGATCCTCTTCTTTACTGCTTGTGTTCATTTATGAATTTATAGTATGTACAATAATAGGTACCTAGGTATGTTATTCTGTTCGCAGAATAACAGTAAAGAAGTTCTTTTTTTCTCGTTTTTTTTATGAGCTTCTTAAGCAGTTAAAAGGAACCAATAAGACAGTAATGCTTATTAGTCAAAGCCAGAAAACGCATAAAAGGAAATGCGTAGATATAACAGCTCTTCTTGCCATCTCCAAGAATTCATGGGTGGCAACTGGAAAGGAAAGGAATGGAACAAAATGATATATATATATATATATATTATTTTTTATTTGTTATTTTGGAACAGATGGGCAAAAAAATGAAGCTTTAAAAAAAAAAAAAAACATTATTTAGAAAAAGGTTGATAAAAAAATGTATAATTTGTGCAATAATTTGTGCATAAAATGTATTAAAAGTTGTTGTCAATTGTAACTTTTTTATTTTCAAACAACTTTCTGTGATCTGCCAGATTCAAGGTGAAGTGTTTTAATGAACATCTTAATGGACTCAGGCTCTAAAAGCCTCAGATGCTTTAGACAAGAGACATAGCTGTAATAGTAGTAGTAGTTGTTGTAGCAGAAATAAAAGTGGTAGAAGTAGTAATAGTAGTGCATAGTAGTAGTAGTATTTAGTTGTTGTTGTAGCAGTGTAAAAATGGTAGAAGACTAGTAGTAGCAGTTAGGAGGAGTAGTAGTAGTAGTAGTTAGAAGTAGTTAGTAGTAGTAGTAGATTGGTAGTAGAAAAAGATGCAAAGTAATGGCTTAAAAGATAGTGAAGCACTTCCCCCCGAATTCTAAATGAGTCCATCTCATCTTTCCTTTTACATTTAGACTTCATATTGTATTAAAGTTATTTAGCAATGAATCTTTCGTGGAACAACAGCACGATTCGTGATTAGAAGAAAATTTATTATAAAGATTTTGTCAAAATATTATGTTGATTTTCAAGAAAAATTGGCCAAAAAATAAGATTATTTAGTTCAAATCCATCCACGTGATCAATGTTCTCTTATGTATTCACGTTAAAAGATTCGTTTCGGAGGCAAATGAAATTCCTGCCCAATGCCAAAGATCGATGTGTGTGATCTTGGCAAGAGGGATTTAGAAAAATGTTACGTAATAAAGAGACCATGTCCAAATTCATTACATACTTCTTATTACATTGCTTGCTCTTTTTCTACTACGTAATTTCAGAAGAAGTGCTCGAATTCAATCAGCTCTAGCCACATTAAAAAGAAGGGATCATTGCCAAAAAAGGAGGTTCATTTGACCCTTTTTTTAAAAAAAGTAGCTAGTAGTTGAATTAATAAAAGGAAAGAGGATATGTTCAAGTTCTTGCAAGTAGAGAGAACAATTAGAACATGTTACATAAAAACAAAATGGAAAAGAGGGTAGTAAAAGCACTTTAGTGCTAGTAGTAATGGTGGTGTAAGAGTTTGTGGGCCACCTGACAAAGTCTAATCGGTTCCAGCCGCCCTCATAAATTTCTCAGCTCCACCTTCACCCCCCCCTTCACTTCAACAAATATTCTGCCTATATAAAGGATCTATAGTAGTACATTATAGTACCTTTGTATGTAGTAAAAAGTGCAGTAATAGTAATAAAAGATAGGTAAAGATGGAAGTAATGCATTGTTATCTGACTTCTGATGGGGCTCATCTGCAATCATAAAATACCAAGTCAAGTTGCCATAATAAGTCATAACATGAGTAAAAAGAAAATTTTCTAATCTTCTCTATTTATATGAGCTTGTGGCACAATTGAAGCCATGGTGTGGTTGGAACCCATCAATTTCGTGGTACCCATCCACAATAACTAATTCCACTATAATAATATACTTTTTTTGGCTTGGAAATTACTACTTGGTAATGAGTACCTGCCTAGAGCAATCTTCTTTGCATTAAAGCATAAATTTACTAAAGTGGTTAATAAGGGATGGGAGAAGGCAAAAGGTGGAGTTAAAAAAATGGTTTTTTTGTTACTTTTTTTTGAATTGACGGTTAAAAGAGGCAAAACGAAACATTTTTTCTCTATTATTAGATCGTTTCTAAACGTTCTGAATTGCACAACCGTGACGTCCAACAACAGTAAACAACATCTCTCGATCCAATTAGAGTTGAAACGAGCAAAAACTGCTTCAAATCAACCAAATGCATTTGGGCCAGTAATGAAATTTGATCTGTATGTACTCTTTGTTATGCTTACGTCACAAAAATTTGGCATTTGGGCAAGAAAGAAATCCAATACACCCATTATCTACTAATTATAAGTCGTCATATTGAAGCAATTATTGCGAAATCAGAGGGTTGTCACTATACATACATATTTGTTTTATACTTGAAAGAACAGGGGAGAAAGATTGATCCTTATTTACATTACAAAGAAGTTTCTAGAAAAGTTGCCAATTTTCTTTGATGACATGGATAAATTTGATATTCCTTGGGCTGAGTCACCTGAACACTCTTGTCCACCATCTTAGGTCTTGGTTGTGATTCTCTATCAGCCTCATGCTTTATCAGAGCTGAAGGAAGACTCAATTTCAAGTGACCATTGCACTCTTTGTTTGTGATTCCAATCACTTCTTTCATTCCAGATAGATTTATCTCACATTTCCTTTTGGCCTTTATCAAAGTTTTGCTCTCCTCATTCTCACTTAAAGTTGTTTCACGTTCACTCTGCTCCGGCCAGCAGCAGCTGAGCAGGAGGTAGGAGAGACAGCTGAAGAGGAGGAGCAGCAGCAGCAAGACCAAAATCAGCATTAGATCTGGCAAGGAACTAAACATTTTTTCTCAAAATACTCCATGTGCTTGCAGGGCGACACTATTTCTGCAAAAGTGCTTCTCCTCCATCCGACGCTC
>JAOXNJ010043321.1:1408-24008 GCA_028566655.1 Metis holothuriae
GCCCTTATCGCTGTAACTCCTTTTATTCTAGGAAATGCTATTAGTGATCAGCAAAATTCTGGTTTGGTAGGGATAGCTGGGGGAACTACTTTGTTGATTTTGGTTTCTGTAACCATTGAGACTTTGAAACAATTGGAGGCCCAAGCTACTTCTATTGATTACGAAAGGTTTACCAAGTACTAAGATTTTGTTAGGTTAACTTAGCTGTATATATTTTTATGTTGTATTATATTCTATTAGTTTATGTTATAGCCCTTACTTCTAGAAAAATATTGCAAATATTGTACAGTATATTTGATAAAATATTTCAAGAAGAGATAAACATTTCTCAAACTATAGAACAGGTTTTGAGTGAGACTACCGTTATTTATCCAATTTTCAATGAAGATGGAAAGGTTTTTGAGAGCGTGGTTCAAGCTGCCGTCAAAATCAAAAAAGAGTATCCGGAGATTGAGATTATTATGGTTGACGATGGGTCTGATAATTATGAAGAAAACAAACCTCTTTTTGACAGAGCTGTCAAGACTGGGATTTCCGTTCTCCGTAAAAATAACGAAGGTAAAAGGGTGGCTCAGGTGTATGCTTTTGACAGGTCTAGGGGTAGATATATTGTAACTGTAGATTCTGATACTATTATTGAGTCTGAGTATATATATGAGTTGATTAAACCAATTATAAATGATTCTAAGGTTGGGGCAGTTACTGGTAATTTAGAAGTTAAAAACAAAAATACTAACTGGCTTACTAGGATGTATAGTTATCGTAACTGGTTTGCTTTTAATTTGGAAAGATCAGCACAGAGTTTTACAGGTAGTATGATGTGTTGTAGTGGTCCTTTTTCGGTTTATACTAGAAAGGTTTTTGAATCAGTTAAGCATAAATATATTAATCAGATATTTTTAGGTCGAAAATGTACTTTTGGAGACGATAGACATTTGACTAACTTGGTTTTTTCACAGGGGTATAATGTGCTTTTTAGCCCAACTGCCAAGGCTTACACCTTCTCACCAGAAAACAGTTTAGATTATATCAACCAACAAACAAGATGGGGGAAAAGCTTTTTTAGAGAAATATTTTGGACTATTCGCTATGCTAAAAATATAAGCCTTTATTCTCTTTTTGACACCTGTATCCAACCCCTGATATTTATCCTGTTTGGCTTGAATCTGGTTCTAAATTTACAAAATTTTGTAGTTACTCAAAATTTTTATTTTCCACTAGTTTTCTTAATTTGGATAGCCTTTTCAAGCTTAATTCATATCGCTTATGCAATTTATATAACCCGTGATTTTGGATATTTAGGTTATATTTTTTACTCCTTTTATCATTTTTTCTTAGTAATTCCAATAAAATTAAGATCTATATTAACAATTAGAGACTCAGGCTGGGGGACTCGTATAATTAAAAGTGCTAACGAAAAAATGCGAGAGATATTTATTTGGATTTGGATTTATTGGTTTTTAATTGGTTTTTTTGCTGTATTTTCTGCAATTCTTACAAATCAGGTTGTTAACAGTTATCAATTTAATTTTTATTTTTATGTTGACAGTTTTTCAATAGAGAAATATGTGGCAGCTCTTATAGACACCTGGTCTATAGTTGGTCCAGTTGTTATATTTTTTATTGCTATTATTCTAATATCAACCTTTTATGATAAGTTTTATAAGATTAAGTCTATTATAGAACACTAATTCTTACTGTTTATTAAGAATTTAACTCCCACCAAAGGTTTTATAAGACTAACTCTAACCAAAATCAAATTATCACCTTGGTCGTAGATTTGCAGAGTCAGGTTGTCTCAAGTGTTTGGTTAATATTTACCCCCCCCTATTTACATAATTTAGATAAATTTAAGAGGATGAAAAAAGGTGAACAATTTGAATAAATTTTTAATACTTTTTTAATATGCTGATCAAACAATAAACCCAAAATACAGATACACAAGAGTCAGAGTATCCCCAACCAACAGCAAGGTACAGAGGTTAAATCGAATGGTAAGCCAAGAGTTTTGGACAAAAATTTGGTTTAACATGTAAACAAATCTCGGGGGTTACAGATTACGGATTATTTACTTGACTTTTTTGTAAAACATGAATTAATCTAATAATAGACATAAAATTTACAACATTTGACATAAAATATGCAAGGCTTAAAACCCATAACTAGTATAGTTTTTTTAATATTTTCTTTATTGATAACTATTACAAATTTTCAATATCCATCAATTCAAGTTTTTGCCGCTCCTCCGGAAGCTTTTGTTATAAGTATAAAAACAGACAACCCAGGTGTTTCTGGGTCAACTCAGTTTAGCATACCAGCCGGACCTGGCACACTTTATAATTATAATGTAGACTGTGATGATGATGGTACTAATGAGGTTGTAGGGGCTACAGGTAGTTATACTTGTAATTATGCTTCTGCTGGAACTTACAATATTGCAATTACAGATAATTTAGGTGATGGAACTGGGTTTTCTAGGATATATTTTAATAATACCGGGGATAGACAGAAAATTCTGTCTGTAGAACAGTGGGGAGGCGTTGCTTGGAGCAATATGAGGTTTGCCTTTTTTGGTGCTGATAATATGGTTATAAATGCTGTTGATACACCCAATTTAACTAATGTTTTAGATTTTTCTAGTATGTTTAGAGGTGCAACTAACTTAGTCGATAATGGTGGGAGAATGCAGGATTGGAATACTTCTTCAGTTATTGGTATGGCTAACATGTTCAGAGATGCTGATAATTTTGATGAACCTATTGGTAGCTGGAATACTAGTAGTGTGAGGAACATGGCTAGCATGTTCAGAGATACTAATAATTTCAATCAACCCATCGGAAACTGGAATACTAGTAGTGTAGTGAGTATGGCTAGCATGTTCAGAGATGCTGATAATTTTGATCAACCTATCGGAAACTGGAATACTAGTATTGTGAGGAATATGGCTAACATGTTCAGAGATGCTGATAATTTTGATCAACCTATCGGAAACTGGAATACTAGTAGTGTGGCGGATATGAGGGAAATGTTTCTTAACAGTGTTTCGTTTAATCAAGACTTATCAGGTTTAGAAATTTCAAGTGTTAATGATATGTCTGATATGCTTAGCTATTCTGGTCTGTCTATTGAAAATTATGATAGTACTCTGATTGGATGGAGCTCTCAGACCCCACAAGATAATGTAAACCTAGGGGCTTTGGGCTTACATTTTTGTATATCTGAAACACAAAGACAGAGTCTAATTGATAATTTTTTAATGGTAATTAGTGATGAAGGAAAAATTTGTAATCTAAAAATTGAATTCGATAGTGCTTCCTACACATCTGTAGATGAGAGAACATCAATTACTGGGAATATTATAGTTTCATCTCCTTTTGATACCACTATTCAGGGGGATGATAGTATAGCCATATCTCTTACCCCTGATACCGCTACTCAGGATATAGACTATCCTTCTTCTTCTGTATTAATCAACCTTCCCGCTGGTGATTACACAACTCCTAAAACCATACCTTTTCAAATAGATATAATTGATGACTTTTTGATTGAAGGTAATGAAAGCATAGTTGCTGGATTCGATAATAGTGTTTCCAATAATACGATCGTTGCAGATGCAAATTCGGATTCTGCAACTTTGTCTATAGCTACTATTGTTATAACTGATGATGATGCTGGCCCTACCCAGATTTTATTAAGCAATAATAGCCAGGCAGAGGGTGTGGGTATTGGTACGCTTGTGGGTAATCTTTCCTCTATAGATATTAATACCCCGCATGGGGATAGTCACACTTACAGTTTAACTTGTGCCAATCCTGGTGATGATGATAATTATTTTGATATTTCCGGTAATCAGCTTATTAACAATCAACAATTTGATTTTAATTCTCCTGTTGATGCTAATACTGATAATATATACGATATATGTATTGTTAGTACTGATGCTGGAGGTAATCAATATGAACAAAATTTCACTATAACTATAAGTGATACCAGTACCAGTAGCCCTTCCGAACCAGAATCAGAGCAATCTGATGATTCTGAATTGGCCATCACTGGAGCTGATATTAGATTTCAAGTAGGTCTGAGTTTGTTGTTGATTTCTACTATTATTGTGCTATTATTTGATACCCCTGATAAAATTAAGAATTTAATACAAAGCTTACTTGAATAGAGCAAAATGATTTTTAGTCTTTTCAATAATCTATGGTTTTAAATTTTACCGTATACTTATTGAACTCTGCCAATCTTCTTTTGGGGTGAATGGCTAGAAATATTCTATCCCATTTTCTGTTATGGTAGCTCAATATTTTTGATTTCTACTTTTTTAATCACAGGGGGTAAGGTATCTTTTTTTCATTGAGGACTATTTCGGTATAAACCATCTCTTTACCCAAAATATTTGCTTTATATTAATTTTATATTCAAATCCTACCACCTAAGATTCTATAAGTCTAGCTCTCACCAAAATCAAATCATCACCTTGGCCGCAGGTTTGCAGAGTCAGGGTATTTGGAGTCTTTGGGTAATACATTTTCTCAAAAGTAGATTGAGATATTTGATAGTTATTGGTAGCTATAATCTCAGTTTTAAAAACCTCGTATTGACAATTAGAATCCGCTACTTGAATATCAATGATTGCTCCACTTATTATTTTTCCTAAATTTTTGAAAATATAACTTCCTGGTAGGTTTTTGTACTTTGGTTTTTCTGGTGAAGAGTGGCCGTAAATGTAGCTGTTAGAATTATTGCACGGCATTCCAGTCAGCTGATTTTCGACTACTAGGGTATAATTTAATTTATTTTGCACTTCAGTTCTGTTTTCTATCGAAGAGAATTGTAGGGGTTGGTCCCATAAATTTAAGCTAGGGATACTGAGCTGATATTTGGTTTGGTTGGTAGACTGAAAATCATTTACTATTTTTCTTTCAGGTTTGGGTATAGGGTTATTAGGTTTTTTTAGGCTTAAACTAATCTTGTCAGCTGGAAGGGTGTGTTTACCAGTAGCATAGTTAGCTGGATTTGAGATTTGTGAGATTGGGTTTCTGAGTCGGTGAGGGAAGTAGTGACTAGCCTGAATATTGGCGGTAGAAAATCTGAGTAAAACTACCAAAGCCAGCAGGTAGGTAATGTTGGTTAAGATTTTTAACACAAATTTAAAATTCGAAATAAAGTTGGAGCTAGGTTGTGTACTCATTATTTTTGTGGTTTGCAGGTTTTGAATACTACAATTCCTAGCACAAATTTCTAACCTTTGCAACTACTTACCCTTAGACTTATTTTTTTGCTCTTTTGTTTCTATTAACAAATCTCGAATAGCACCAGCCTCTTCAAAATTCATAGTTTCAATAGCGGTCTGCAATCTGTGCTTCAACTCTTTTTGGCTTAGATTCTGAATTTTCAATTCTTCTTTATACTGAGCCTGCAAACTCTCAAAGTTACTATAGAGCTGCTTACCTCTGGTTTTGACTTTTCCATTTTTACCAGTCCCAGCTTTGGCTGTATCGGCTTTGGGCTGCCAACCTTGCAAATTGTCATAGACTGCCCCAGCTTGCCCATAATTTTCATCGTTATCGACTTCTTCTCGGACTTTATCAGATACGGTTTGGAGTTCTCTGGAGACAGCTTTGGGGGTGATTCCGTGCTGTAAATTATATTCACTTTGGATTTTTCTTCTTCTTTCAGTCTCGTCCATAGCTTGCCTCATCGACCTAGTAACACTGTCAGCATACATTATGACCTGACCTTCTGGGTGCCTAGCTGCTCTTCCTATGATTTGAATAAGGCTAGTTTTGGATCTCAAAAAGCCTTCTTTATCAGCATCAAAAATCGCAATCAAAGAAACTTCTGGCAAATCCAAGCCCTCTCTAAGTAAATTAATCCCAATCAAAATATCATATTTCCCCCTTCTTAGATCGCTAAGTATATCCAATCTCTCTAGAGTTTCTACATCTGAGTGGATATAGGCGGATTTGAGGTTTAGGCTTTTGAAATAGATATCCAGCTCCTCCGCAAACTTTTTAGTTAGAGTAGTGATCAAAACTCTTTGATTTTGGCTAACTTTTTGTCTCACCCTTTCCAAAACATCAGTCACTTGGTTATCTACTGGCTGCAGAATAATCTCAGGATCTAGTAGGCCGGTGGGTCGGATAATAGCTTCTGAAATCACTGGAGGTTTGGAGTGGGGTATAGTAAAGGCGGTTTTGGATTTGGAGATTCTATCACTCAAGCCTAGTTCGAAGTCTCCTGGAGTGGCTGAGACATAAGTAATTTGGTCGATTTTCTGATAAAATTCATCCAGTTTTAGTGGTCGGTTATTGAGAGCTGTAGGTAGGCGAAAACCGTATTCTATCAAAGTCTCTTTACGACTCCTATCTCCACTATACATAGCCCCGATTTGGGACAGGGTAATATGACTCTCATCAATAAAAGTCAGAGAATCATCAGGAAAATAGTCTAGTAGGGTAGTCGGAGGTTCACCGTCACTGCGACCGTCAAAATAGACAGAGTAGTTTTCTATGCCTGAGACGAAACCTAAAGTCTGTAGCATCTCTATATCATTTAGAGTTCTATCTTTGATTCTTTGGGCTTGTAGAGGTCGGTTGGAATCTTCAAAATATTTTACCCTTTGCCAGAGATCTGCCTCAATCTTGTTAATAGCTTGGTCGATTTTCTCTTTGGTAGTAACATACTGTTTGGCAGGAAAGATAGTATAAGTTTGAATGGTTTGACTAATTTCTCGAGTAACAGGGTCAAAACTTTGGATACTCTCTAGCTCATCTCCCCAAAAACTAAATCTATAACCAAGCTCTTCACTGGTTGGAATTATTTCTAGAGTATCACCTTGGAGCCTAAACTTTCCAGTGCTTAAATCAGCTTTGGTTCGCAGAAATTGCATATCCACCAGTCTTCGCAAGATTTTATCTAGTTTATACTGTTGACCGACTTCTAGTTCCAATTTCAAAGAATGGTAATCTTCTGGGTTGCCAAGTCCGTAAATACAAGAGACAGAAGCCACAATTAGTACATCTTTTCTAGTTAAGAGAGACTGGGTGGTAGCATTTCTCAGCCTTTCGATTTCTTGATTGATTTGAGTTTGCTTTTCGATAAAAGTATCAGATCTAGGGATGTAGCTCTCAGGCTGGTAATAGTCATAGTAGGAGACGAAATAGTGGACAGCATTATCAGGGAAAAAGCGACTAAATTCTTCGGCTAGTTGGGCTGCTAAAGTCTTGTTGTGAGCAATGACTAGGGTAGGTTTTTGCAGATTTTCGATAATTTTAGCCATCATATAAGTTTTACCAGATCCGGTTACCCCTAAGATGGTTTGCTCTGGGTTTTGGACTTGCAAACTATTGGTGATTTCTTGGATTACTTTACCTTGATCTCCAGCTGGTTGGTATTTGGATTGGAGTCTAAAAGGCCTCTCTAACTGACTAAAGGATTTATGGTTTTTGAGTTTGCTGTTTTTTGATTTGTTGGATTGAGAATTTAGTTGAGAATTTGGTTGGGAGTTGGGCTGAGGAGTGATAATGTTTTTACCACTTTTAAATTCTTTTTGACTGGGAGGCTGGGCGGAAGCTGAACCAATATTCATAATATTTAAGTCAATTAACTTTACTTGCTCTAGTCAAGCTTAGTAATTTTTGACAAATAGCTAGCTTTGTAGAATTTTTCTTTTTAGACCTTTTGTTTCAGTTTCAGTTAGAGAATCTAAAGTTATGTTATTAAAATCTGTGGAATGTAATATTATTGAAAAACAATCAAAGGCTTGGAATGACTTTGTAAGCAATTCACCGCTGGGTGATATTTTACAGTTTTGGGAGTGGGGAGAAGCTAAAAAAGCTGATGGCTGGCAGCCCCTGAGAATAGAGCTGAAAAAATCTGAGCAGGTGGTTATGCAAGTCCAGTTCCTAACCAAAAAAATACCTTTTCTGGGATTGTATGTTTATGCTCCTCACGGACCGCTAGCTAGGTCAACTGCAGAGCTTGAAAAATACCTACCAATATTGGTTGATTTCTTGAAACAAAAATCTCGAGAACTGGGTTTTGCTTTTGTCGAGATAGAGCCTAGGATAGGTAAGTTAGTAGATTCAGAAAAAACCCCTAAAGAGGCTTTCTTGGATTCCAATTTGACTGCCCTTACAGACCCTAAATGGCTTGAGATTTATCAGCAAAACGGTTTTAAGAGGACAGGTAGAAATGGTCAGCCAATCAATAAAATTTATTACGATCTAAAATTGTCTGAAGAGGAGCTACTGGCTCAGTGCAAAAAAACCACGAGATATAATGTAAGGTTAGCTTCCAAAAAAGGAGTCAAGGTTCAGTCTGTGAGTTTTCAAGATCCACAAGTTTGGCCGTTTTTAAAGAAGTTTTATACTTTATTACAAGAGACTTACGAGCGGACAGGAGGTTATCCGATTCGATCTTATGAATATTTTGAGCAGCTGGTTAAAAACTTTCAAAGCTCTGATAACTTTGTGATTAATGAGGTTAGTTTTGAGGGTCAGACTATCGCTATGAATATCACGGCTAGAACTAAATTCTGGTCTTCCTCTTTTTATGCAGGCTCTAATCGTTTGTATTCCAAAGTTAAAGCTCCTTATTTACTTCGCTGGTTTTCGGTAATGCAGTCTCAAGACTGGGGTAGTTTGGTTTATGATTTTTGGGGGGTAGTGATAAACTCTGGCGATCATAAAGGGTATAGTGATCACAAGCTTAGTTTTGGTGGTTTTCGGGTAGATAATTATGGGGTTTTGGAGATAGCCTTTAACAAACCCAAACATAAACTCTGGGTCTTTGCTATCAAATTCAGAGTAGAGCTGCTGAAAATCCTAAGAAAATTAAAATCAAAATAAACCTTAAATCAAGCAAATTTATAAATTTAGGAGTCTGTGTTAAACCATTTTAAAAAAATTCTAAATCACAATCTTACCAGATCTATTGGTCTGGTCTCTATGATGGTTTTGTTGTCTAGAGTGCTGGGCTTTTTTAGGCAGTTTTTGATGCTAGAGAGACTGGATAGGATAGAGTCAGACTTGTTATTGAGTGCTGATCGAATACCTCAATTTTTATCTGTCTTTTTGGTGATGGGGACGGCTTATAGTGCGATTTTACCAAATGTAACCAAACTTCAAAAAAGGTCAGATGGCGATTTTCAAACCTCTGAATATCTCAACCTAACCTTCCTTTTTTTGGGTGGATTAATATTATTTTTTAGTTTTTTTGGGGTGATTTTTACCCCTCAGCTATTAGATTTTTTTACTAGCTCTGAGATAGTCCAGCAGGCTAGGGATTTGGGTAGGTATGAAGAGTATGTTTTGACTACTAGACTTCTGTTTAGTATTCCTTTTGTGCTGGCTTTGCAGACTACTTTGGGAGCTTTTTTGACGGTTAAGAAAAATTTTCTATTCTATTCTTCGGCTGGAATTATTGCTAATATTTGCTCTATTTCAGCATTGTTTTTTACTAATGGTAGTTTTTTTACGGTGGCTATCGGGATGGTGATGGGCTGGATTATTACCGATTTTACCTTTTTACTAGTAGCTAGTAGGCATGGTTATAAGCTTCCAAGCTTGTCTGATTTTCAGAATTTTACAAAAGTTTTGAGTAGGCATAAAGAGCGGTTATCATCTACTTTGCAAATTTTCGTTAGTCGGATTTTGGTGATTGACGGGTTTTATATAGCTGGTTTTATTATTAACAAACTTTCCACAGATAATGGTCAGATTACAGCTTTTGAATTGGCTTTGGCTATCCAAGGAGCGTTTTTTGTAATTATTACTAGTATGAGTACGGTACTTTTCCCAAGTTTGTCAGAGGTTTATCAAAATTCTGGTCTACGGGTTTTTTGGAGGTCGCTATTCAAACACCTAAAATTGTCTGTGTGGCTCGGGGTAATGGTTTATGTTCTGACTTTTTTTGGAGCTCCGCTGGTGATGTATGCTTACTCTTTGATTGGTTCGGGGCAGGGGACTAATAATTATATTACCATTCTGGCTCAAATCGCTTCTCTGGGTCTGGTTTTTCGTTCTCTCAGGATAGTTTTGAGTAATTATCTATATGTTAGGGAGCGAGTCTATCAGCCGGTTTTACTCTCTGTAATAGCTACTATGTTTACAGTTTTGGCTGCTTATTTGGGGAATTTATGGGGTTATGATCCAGGTATTGTGACGGTCGTTTGTCTGGTTATATTTAATTGTGTTTGGGTTGTGGTAGCTAGCTTTTTCGTGGTTAGGGATTATAGTTTGGACACTTCTCAACCAGCTTCTTAAAAAGAAGATTTTCCAAGATTATAATTCTGATTTATACTTTTAAAAAACTTAATAGATGTATAGTTTTAGAAGAAAGAAAACTTTTGGCGGAACTTTATGGAAGCTTAGATATAGATTCTATTCTATTATCTTTATTTTGATTTTACTACCCCTGATGTATGCAGATCGTTATGGGATCAAACCTAATGTGGAAATTTTGGTTGGGGCTTATGAGATACAGGAGACTAATTTGCTAGCTAGTAAGATTCAGCCAAGCACTATAGAAATACTTGAAAGGCAGGATTTTAATTCTAAGTATTCAGCTTATATTAATGAAAACGGGGCTTTTGAGTTTCGTATCAGAAGTGAATTAGACTTAGATTTAGACTCTAGATCACTAAATAATTTTATTCCAATTCCAGAGAATCCAACTTTAGTTAACTTTCTACAATACCCAAAATACAATGTCTCAGCTCCGATTCTTTATGCCACGGTTGATGATATGTACGAGACCAATCCAGATGGGAGTGTCAAACTAGATCAGAACAAATCCCAAATCACTAAAGACACCAACAGTACAGACAGCCCTGTTCAATTAAAACTCAGAGAAGGGGTGGTGCATTTGGTTTTTAGTCCAGAGCCTGGAGAGTATTTTTCGGATACCAAAACTGGTTGTTATATTATTGGTCATAGCAGTAATTACAGTTTTATAAAAAGTGACTATAACACTGTCTTTGCCCCACTTAAACAAAAGACTCAGGTGGGTGAAACCTTCATAATTTATGATCGCTTTGGTAGGAAGCTAAACTTTCGGGTTTTTGAATCTCTTAAAATTGCTGAAGAAGATGTTCAAACCGCTTACAAGCCTTTTCCTGGAAGACGGGTATGTACTTTGCAGACCTCTATTTTGGGTTGGAGAAATGGTCGGCTGGAGGCTACTCATAGATGGTTGACTAGAGGTTGTTTGGTGGATGAGCAGGGGGGAGAAATTCCAGCTTAATTTTTTTAGAAATTCTTCTAAATTATTTTTATTACCGGGCTTATTAGTTTGGAATTATACTTGCCAAGCTTGTAATTTATATTCTAAATTTACCTGATATGTCAGAATTGGAAATTACTCCAGATTTTGCCAGGGCTGTTGAGATAGTTCTTGAAACCAATAAAAACCTGTTTATCACTGGTAAAGCTGGGACTGGTAAATCTACTTTATTAAGGTATATTAGAGATAATTCTAGTAAAAATACGGTAGTAGTAGCTCCGACTGGAATTTCTGCTATCAATGTCGAAGGGCAGACGATTCATTCTCTTTTTAGGCTCAAACCTGGGGGTGGCTTGGAAGATGCTAGAAAGTCTGGTAATAAGCTAAAATCCAAAGAAGTTATCCAAAATTTAGAGCTTTTGATTATCGATGAGATTTCTATGGTTAGGGCTGATCTGCTGGATATGGTGGATATATGTCTCAAGACAGCCAGAGAGGATATAAGGCCTTTTGGTGGGGTGCAGATAGTGATGATTGGAGACTTGTATCAATTACCGCCGGTGGTTACCTATACCGAACAAAAAGCTTTACAGGAAGTTTATACCAGTAGTTATTTTTTTGCTTCGCGGGTATTTGAGTATTTGTTAGAAAATTTACAAGATCAGCTAGAGTTTATAGAATTAGGCAAGATTTATAGGCAAAGCGATAGTCAGTTCATTGATTTATTGAATAAAATTCGGTATAAAGATATATCTGATGAAGATTTGCAAAAATTAAATTCTAAGGTAAACCCTGCCTGGTCCGAGCTTAACCAAGGGCATATTATTCTAACTACTAGAAATGCTGATGCAGCTGATATTAACCAGTCAGAAATGGATAAGCTGACTAGTACTAGTAAGCTTTATACAGGTAAAATTAAAGGCGATTTCAATCTTAAGACTTTACCGACTGAGTTAAATTTGGAGCTGAAAGTAGGGGCTAGGGTTATGTTTTTGAAAAATCATTCTGCTGGGCTGTGGGTTAATGGAACTTTGGGATATATCACTGAGCTAAATTTTGACTCCGTGGAAGTTTTGACAGATGGGGGTTTGAGAGTAGATGTAGGGGTCGAGAAATGGGAGATTTTGGCAGCTAGGTTTGATGCTGAAAGCCAATCTATTGTAAATGATAAAATTGGTAGTTTTGAACAATTACCCTTGAAATTAAGTTGGGCTATCACTATTCACAAGGCTCAAGGTCAGACTTTTGATAAAGTAATTTTGGATCTGGGTAAAGGAGCATTTAGCAATGGGCAGACCTATGTAGCCTTGAGTCGATGTACTAGTTTGGATGGGCTTGTGTTAGCTAGAGAAATCAAAAAAAGTGATATTCGTACAGATTATCAAGTATCCAAATTTCTTACTTCTTTGGAGTATGCTTTGGCTAGTCAAGAGCAGTCTTTGGAAGCTAAAACTAAAATAATTAAGCAGGCTTTGGCAGAGGGTAAAAAATTATCTATGGTTTATCTCAAAGCCAAAAATCTTAGAAGTCAGAGGGTTATCAAGCCGTACTCTTTGGAGGATAGAGACTTTAAAGGTGAGAAGTTTCTAGCTTTAGAAGGATATTGTTGTAGTAGGCAAGCGGATAGAGTTTTCAATGTAGATAGGATTTTGAGTTTGGAGTTGGTGGATTAATAGCTGGTTCTAATTTTTGGAAATCAAGTGATTGGGATGACTTTTGGTTTGATAATTTGCTCGGTAGTTTGAATTTAGGCAAAAAAAGTGACAAACTTAAAAACTTTGACTAGACTAAAAGTATACTTTTTAATTTATAAAATGGTTTGAATTATGCTTTTGGATATTGGTAAACAAGTAGAAGTCTCAACTCAAGATTTGAACACTGCCAGTAGACAGCTTTGGGAGGTTTTGAGTCCGTATTTGGAATATTTGGAAAACCCTGATGATTTGGCTTTGGTGGAACTAGCCTTTGAACAAATGGTGGCCAGTCACGGAGAACAAAGAAGGAAAAGCGGGGATTATTATATTATCCACCCCGTAGCAGCCGCTATTATTCTTACCCAGATCAAAATCGATGCCAAGACTTTAGCTGCTTGCCTGCTTCACGATGTACCAGAAGATACTGATACTAGCCTAGCTGATTTGGCAGAGAAATTCGATCCTGAAATTGTTTTTCTGGTAGAAGGGGTGACTAAATTGAGTGTTATTAAATATCAAGGCCTGGAGAGGTATGCCGAAAATCTGCGCAAGATGTTTGTGGCTATGAGTCAAGATATTCGAGTAGTTTTTATCAAAATGGCTGATAGAATACACAATCTAATGACTTTAAAATATGTCAGAGAAGATAAGCAAAAAAGAATTGCTCTTGAGTCTATAGAGATTTATGCCCCGATTGCTGAGAGGCTTGGGGTTGGGCTATTTAAATCTGAGATTCAAGATTTGGCTTTTGGCTATGTCCACCCTCAGGATTATAAAGAGTTGATTAGTTTGTCTGATATTGAGATTCGCAAAAGACAGAAAAAGACTCGCAAGATTGAAAAGAAATTGCAGGATATTTTGACTGAGGCGGGGGTAAAAAATTTTGATTTACAAGCCAGAGCTAAGAGGTATTATTCAATTTACCAAAAGTTGAAGCAGAAAGATAAGACTATTGAGGAAGTCTATGATTTGATAGCTCTTAGGATAATAGTCCCAGACCTAGCCTCTTGCTATCATACTTTAGCTACTGTGCATCAGTTTTTCCCAGCCTTGCCAAACCGTATCAAAGACTATATAGTCAAGCCCAAACCTAATGGTTATCAGAGCTTGCATACAGTGGTGAAAGATCCGCAAAGCGGTTTGCTATTTGAGATTCAGATTCGGACTTATGAGATGCATGAGTATTGTGAATATGGTTGGGCAGCCCACTGGAGGTATAAAGAAGGGGGTAAGAATAGTAAGTTTTTGGATGCTAGGAATCTTAAGTGGATAGCTGACTTGGTGGAGCTTGGCCATCAAGAGATTAGTCAGGAAGAATATTTGCAAAAAGTAAAACTGGATTTGTTTGAAGATAGGATTTTTGTTTTGACTCCCAAATACGATGTGATAAACCTACCCAAAGGCTCTACCCCTCTAGATTTTGCTTATCATATTCACGATCAGATCGGAGCCAAGGCAAGTATGGCTAAGGTTAATGGGGAAGTGAAAAAGCTGAGTTATATTTTGGAAAACGGGGATTTGGTAGAAATTCAGACTAGCAAAAATCAAAAGCCGCATAAGTCTTGGCTAGACTGGGTCAAGACTCGAAGTGCCAAGAAGCATATTCGTTACTATTTAGCTCGATCACAAGAATAGAGGTAGGTCAAAAGTGTAAAAAAGAGATGGTTCAAAATCTAAACAAAAATTGAATTGACTGTGTTTTCGGTTTTTAAATTTATCTAAATTATGTAAATAGGGCTTGGGAATTTGCAACTAAGATTTTTTGCTTTTCTTACTACTTTTAGACTTTTTAGTGGTGCTAGGGTAAGAGGTAGATTTGGCTACCGATTTAGCTTTTGTTTTTAGGCTAGATTTTTGATTTTGAACAACCTGTTTTAGTAACTTAGTTTGGTTTTCTAGAGCTTGGGTGAGAAGCCGGAAATTTTGGCTAAAATAGTAGGTTGCAAAGACTAGAGCTACCAAGGCAAAAGGATCAAAACGAAAACCAGGTAGATCGGAAATAAACCGTAGACCTAAAAAGATTAAATACAAGCTACCAGCAAACAAGGTTAAGAGTCCTACTAGCATCAAAATCTGTTCCCAGTATTTGCTAAAAAAGTTTTTGATTTGAGATAAGAATGACATAGATTTGTAAGATTGATGATTTTGAATTTTGTTTAAAGCTTTTTTATTTTGTAAAGTTTTTGGTAGAAGTTTATTTGAAATATATTAAATCCAACGAAATAATTCTAACTGGTTTTTTGAAAAAAGTAAAATTTAGGTTAAAAGTTGATTTATTGACGGTATTAAAAACTTGGATGATTTGGATTTTTTCTTAAGTTTAGAGGAATTTTAGAAGCCTTTGATTGGGTTATCAATACTAATTGTAAGAGTGCTTAAACAGAATTTATAACTAAATATAGTTATTGACAAAAGCTAGTAAGTGTAAAAGATTTAATTTAAACCTTAGATTTACCTCAAAATGTCATCTGCTACAGAATATTGGCCACTAGTATTAAAGAATTTGGAGTCAGCTATACCCCAAAGTAGCTTTCAGACTTGGTTTACTCATTTGGACTTTGGAGGTATACAGAATCATGGTTCAAAAATAATTTTGAAAGTCCCCTCTCTGTTCAACCGGGATTACATAGAAAAAAAATACAAAAAACCACTACAAGAGGCTATCAATAAATATTATCCAAGAGTTTTACATATAGATTTTGAAATTGATTCTAGCCTACTACCCACGGAACTAGAAATGACTCAAAATCCTTTAATTAATGAGAATATAGCTGAGAAAGAAATTGTTGAAGCCAAAGAATTGCAAAAGATTTCTGAGTTTTTACCTAAGAGAAATTTGACCAACCTAAACCCCAAATACACTTTAGAGAATTTTGTGGTTAATTCTAGTAACGAGCTAGCAACTAGTGTTACCCAGAGTATTCTTAAAAACCCTGGTTTGAGGTATAATCCAGTTTTTATTTACTCGCATACTGGGATGGGAAAAACTCATTTATTGCAGGCTATCGGTCAAGAGATGTTGAATATCAGACCTGAATTTAAGGTTAAATATATTACCAGTGAGACTTTCTTCAATCACTTTATCAGCTCAGTAATGAAAAACCAAGGTCAAGAATTTCGTAACCACTATCGAGAGGTTGATTTACTCCTGATAGATGATATTCAATTTATTCAAGGTAAAAATTCTACCCAAGAGGCTTTTTTCCATACTTTCAACGAACTACATCAAGATAATAAACAAATTATCATTACTTCTGATAGACCACCAAAAGAGTTGGAAGGTTTGCAAGACAGGTTGATTTCTAGGTTCGATTGGGGGATTACTATCGATATTTCTAGACCTACTCTGGAAGACAGGATTTCTATTTTGGAGTTCAAATCTAGAAGTTTGGGTTTGGAACTAAGCCCTAAACAGATTCTCAAAATTGCCAAAAAAGTAGATACCAATATTCGTGATTTGGAGGGTATTTTGAATAGAATTCAGGCCAAATCCAAGCTACTATCTGAGACCAGACTAGGGGATTCAGAATTGGATCAATTACTGGGAATAGCTTCACAAAATAATTTGGTTAACTTTTCCTTTACAGCCGATCAGCTGATTAACTCTAGCACCATAATTGCTAGCACAGCCAAAGTTTTTGCTATTTCTGAGAAAGAATTGCTTGGTAAAAGTAGGATTAAAGATATTGTTTTGGCTAGACAGGTGGCTATGTATTTGTGTAAAAATTATCTCCATATGAGTCTACCTATGATTGGTAAAAAGTTTGGTAATAGAGACCATACTACTGTTTTGCATGCTTGTAAGAAAATCCAACAAAATAAAGATACTGAATTTATTCGAATGCAAATCCAGACTATCTTAAAACTACTGAAAAAGTAGTGAGGATTGGTTAAAGAAAATATGGCTAATCCAAAAATTCAAAAACAATATACTTATGCAGAAGTTAGGCATAAGATTAGTCCTAGTTTGAGACAGGAGTTTTTTTCTTATTTTAAATATTTTTTGAAAGTTTTTTGTTCGGTAGCTCTAGTCTATTTCCTTATTAGAGGTTTTGTGTTTGATGTGGGTTATGTTAGTGGTAATTCTATGTTACCCGGGTTTAGAGATAGTGAGGTTATTTTTATCAATCAGATTACCAACTATGTATCTGAATATTATAGAGGAGATGCAGTAGTTCTAAGAAATGATGATGAATATTTTATCAAAAGGATAATCGCTCTACCGGGTGAACAAATTGCTTTTGAAGATGGTAGGGTCTATATCAAAAGAAATCAAAATAGTGATTGGGTAGAGCTGGATGAATCTTTATATTTAAGTAGTCAGAATCAAGGCCAGACCTCATACAGAAATTCCAAAACTAGACAAGAAGAACCGGTTTTGGCTGCAGGTGAATACTATGTCTTGGGGGATAATAGGATAATTAGTAAGGACTCGAGAGCTATCGGACCGGTTAAGAGAGAGGATGTTCTTGGTAAAATAGGAATGATAATATCTCCAGAATTCAAAACAGTAGATTTACCAAGGTATAATATACCAAATTAGTTTATGATAGAACTGGTAAATGATGAAAAAGTTTGGACAGAAAGGCTAGCAGCTTTTGAACAAGCTAGTTTTTTACACTCTTGGGCTTGGGCTGAATTTCAACAAGCTCAGGGCAGTCAGGTTTGGCGGTGGATAGGATCTCAAGAGAATAATTTTTCTCTTTGTCTAGGGATCGGAATCAAAGCCAAAAGAGCTAATTTTTTACTAGTTCCTCACGGTCCTTTAGTAGCTGAAAACAAAGACTTAGGTAAGCAACAAATGCTAGAATGGATAGCTTTTTTGAAGGGTTTTTGTCAGCAGCATAAATTTCACTTTTTGCGAATCCAACCAATTATACCCAACACTCAGACCAATCAGAAAAGTTTTCAAAAAATAGGGTTTAGGCAGGCTCCGATTCACATGCATACAGATTATACAAGTGTTTTGGATTTAAATCGCTTAGAATCAGATATTTTGTCTAAAATGCGAAAAACTACCAGGCAAATGATTAAAAAAGCCCAAAAACTAGATTCCAAAGGCGAGCTGGAAGTCTTATACCCTGAGGAAATAGATTCAGATATGCACAGTGTTTATCACCAAACTGCTATTAGAGGTGGGTTTGTACCCTTTTGGGATGAGTATTTGAATCAAGAGTATGAAGCTTTTGCTAAATACAATCAAGCCAAATTAATTAAAATCAACTATGCTGGAAAATGCTTAAGTTGGGGACTCTTGATATTTAATAATCGTAAGGCTTTTTACCATCAGGGGGGTAATATCCTGGATAAGAAAGTTCCTAGTAGTTATTATCTTCACTGGCTAGGGATTCAGGAGGCCAAGAGACGAGGTTGTCTGAGTTATGACTTTTGGGGAGTATCACCCCTAGATAAACCAAACCACCCTTGGCAAAATATCTCCTTTTTCAAAAGAGGTTTCGGGGGTAGAGATGTAGATTATTTGAAAGCTCAAGATATGGTTTTGAGTTGGAGGTATTGGATAGCTTGGGTTATTGAAAGTATACGGGCTAAAAAAAGAGGGTTTTAAACTGCAGGATATTTGGGTTAAAGTTTTATACCCTTTCCCATGTTAACTTTGGTAAAACTTTTACTTGAGGTCCTACTTGTGGCTAGGTAATTTACTTGCTTAATAAAAGCTTAACTGTAAAATTTCAAAGTGTAACTGGTATATCAAAACCTTATTGAGGTTGAGATGAGAAAAAGTGTATTAGCTAAATCTTTTTACAGACTCCAAAGCTGCTGGATTTTGCTCTACCCATTCTCGCACCGGCTCAAACCAATCGGCTAGAGTTTTGGCAACCCCATTTTTGAGATCTAGTGGATGCAAATTACCGGCAAAATAATCAGTTTGCAAATCCTTGAAGTTTCGATATTCCACATCACCTCCAAATTTTTCGGGTCTTTCAATAAACAAGGTCTTACCAGCTGGATAAATCAGATTTTGACACCAATTTAAAACTGGGTTGTATTCTTGCTCTGCTTGAATTTCCTGCAAAGATTGAGATTCTTGGGGTAGAGGGCAATAAGCCTTTTTCAATTTTTTAGCAATTTCCTCATAGCTATCATGAACCCAGACTGCAGAATTAGCTTTGGATTTACTCATTTTTAGCTCCTCAGAATCATCTGTAGTCATCCGCTTTTCTACATCTTTAGGACTTATACCTAGGCTTAAGAGGAGTTTGTGATGCATCGGAATAGGTTTGATTTTTTTATCTCCGATTTTCAATTCAAAACCTTCATCAATACTTCCAGCTACCTCCCTCATCAAGACATGGCACTTTCTCTGATCCAGGCCGGCATGGACAAGGTGAGTCTGCATACAAAAAGCATCTGCTACTTGCATCGCTGGATAACAAAGGACTCCAAAATTTATACCATCCCCAGCTTTTTTACCAGTTATAGTAACGGATTTATTAACTCTAGCTAGAGTTAGGTTGAGAGCTGATTTCATCATAAAATCAAAATAATCTAAACCATTATTACTTTCTTTATACAATTTTTCCGCCCCGACAAAGTCTATCTCTTCTACTTTACAGCCTGCAATCTCACAACATTTCTTGAAGACCGGTTGGAAATATTGATTTTTGACTTCTAGTATACTTTCCATTTTACCGTCTAATTTGGAATTTAACCAAGTGTGATAGTTAGCCAAAAAAATCGAGCATTCTACTCCAGCTGCTTGTAATTTTTGGATTTTGATAGCTGTCATCATTCCAGTCCCGATATGGATTTGGCCACTGATTTCAAAACCAATATAGTGCCGTATTTTCTCTCCAGATCGGTTAGCCTCGTCGACCAAAACCTGAATTTCCTGATCTAATTGTTTTTCGTCGCTTGGTAAAACCTCTTGAGTATTAAAAAGAATAGCCTCTTTAAGCTCAGCAAAATTATATTTCATATATTTAGATTGTAATAAAATAAAAGTCTTTTTGGCAAATTTGTTTAGCTTATACAGGTAGGGTAAATTTGACTATGGAATCTGTAAACTGTATGAAGCTTTACTTTTTAGAAATGTTTAGGTATAATTAGGGTGTCGTATTATATTCAATTTTTTAGCTCAATGTTTTCAATTTTTGGTTCGAACAAAACCAACTCCAATCATCCAGATTCGGATATTTACGGGTTTAAGCAAAAAGCCGACATCTTGTACAAGGCTTTGAGTAATCCGTATAAATGGTATACTGGTAGACCGATTCGCAGGTTTTTGCAGCAGGAGGTATTCAGTTTGAGTCAGAGGTTTGATAACTTGAGTATTCAGGCTGGGAGGTGGAGTGCTTACTGCCATTATTCTCGTAGTTATGCTTTGAGTAACTTATTGTCTAAATTAAGTATTAACAAGCAATCCAAAGTTTTGATCCACCCTTTATTACCCAAAAATTTGGTATATACTCTAGTTGACTCAGAAGCCAACCTTTTTAGTAGAGATATAGATAAAGACACTTTGCAATTCCAAGTTCCAGATTTGGATGCTTTTTTGAACCAGAGAAATCAAGATTTTCCAGATATTGTAGTCTTATATTCTAATGTCGGATTATATTCTTCTTTAAAAGCAGTTGTGGAGACTATTCAAAAATATAATATTCCCACCATTCTAATTATCGATAACAATTATCTTACTAGCTCCTTGCTAGATTTATTTCAATATCAGAGATTGGGTGGAGTGATTTGGTCGTATGGTGAAAATTTTTGGGATAAATATTTGGATGAAGTTTTGGATGAAGATTTGCCAGCTGAACCTTGGTTTTTGAGCTGGTTTTTGGAAAACCGAGCCTTGTCTGATCCAGAGTATCACTTATACCAGAGTCAGGATATTTTTGAAGAGTTGATCGAGGCTTTGTATTATCTGTATTTGGATAAATATTATCAGGGTAAACCATTTGCTAAATGGCAAAAGAAAATCAGATTATCTAGTCTAAAAAATCGAAAGATAGAGCATGATTCAGCCAAGTCTTTGATCAAAAAGAATTACCGGCTAGTCAATCAGTGTGCTGTACCGGATGTGGTTTTTGACCTGCAGTCCAGCATTCCCAAGAGTTACCCTAATTCTAATTCTGAACTACTTGGTAAACAGCAAGATATTCAAAATTTAGCTCTTAGGTTTCACAACTTTTTGAAAGTTAGGTTACCTCAAGAGGATAAAAATACTATTGAAATTCCAGATTTATTTTTGGATCAAGAGTATTTGGATTATTTTTTCTACACTACCAACCTGCAAAGCTGGTCTGAAGAAATGGTGCAAAAAGGCTATAAAGTCGAGCCTATAACGGAATTGCATCCAGTAATAATAGATAACCCCAGCCTACCTATCGCCAACTTTGTAGCCAAATACGGTCTCAAAATCGACTTGGTTCATATTTACAATAATCTCTAAAATTTTTACAATGTCTATCAAAATTCGAAACTTACTTTTAATTTTAACTCTAGTATTAGTCTTCAGTTTCTTGGTCTGGGTACTTAGCCTGACTATGAAAGCCGAGACTGAGGTAAAATCTAGCTTTTATGAAGATATTCAAACCTTAGAACTAGCTGATACCGACGAAAAAAGGTCTAAGGGGTTAATGTTTAGAGAAGAGTTGTGTGATGGTTGTGGGATGTTGTTTGATTTTCAAAAACCCCATAGAGTACAGTTTTATATGAAAAATACCTTGATTCCTCTAGATATGATAATGTTCAAAGAAAATGGTTATATAGATACTATCCACCGAGACACCGAGCCTTATCAGATTACCCCGACTTACAATTCTGAATCGGCAGTGAAATATGTCCTGGAAATGCCAGCTGGATTTGCAGATCAGCATGATTTGAAGCCGGGTCAAGTCATAGATGTAGAAAGACTGGAGTCTAAAATTACTCCAACCACATAAGCTGTTATACCAATTACACTTTTAACTTTTACAGTTATACTTTCATTGAGTAAGTAAATCGCTTAACTGCAAGCAGGCCCTCAGGTAAAAGTTTTGGCAAGGTTAACACGGGAAGGGGTATACCAGCTGCACTTTAAGATTTGGTGATTTCTGGATTACACTTTGAGCTTGATTAAATCACTGATTTTGTGGAAAATGTTTTGAAAAAAAGTAATAATACCATGGATCCCAAAGTAATTGTCCAAAATATCCAAAATCGAAGGCAAGTCAAAGCGGATTATTTTGATAAAATAGACCAAAATAGTTAGATAACCAGTGATAGGGAAAAGCTTGTATAAAACCAGAAATACCCAGCAAAATAAATAGGTCCACCAGATTTTAGTAGCTCGATAAACCTGGGAAACACCTCTTTTTTCTTTATCTACTTCAGCATAATTATATAACATGCGATTGAAATAAAAATTCGCATACAAGAGTCCAGCATAAAAAATACACCAACCCAATGTAAAGTAATTTAAATTAGTGATAAAACCCTCCAGATTCTCACCGTTAGGGATAAAATCGTTGAAAATCTCAAAAAAGTTACCAGATTCTTCAGGGGTTTGGTTGTCAGAGCCTAGATTCTCTACTACAGGACTCTGATTAGGAGCGTTTTCTTGATTGTTTTGCGGTTCGTTGGGTGGACTAAAGAGATCTCCTTGAGCTAGAGGAAGTAGCCAATTGGTAAACATTAGCTTAATTCTAATTAAAAATCCAAAAAAAGTCCAGAGGAGG